>WNNJ02000215.1:0-147231 GCA_012934845.2 Pomphorhynchus laevis | reverse complement strand
TAATATTTTGGACATCAAATAATATAATATTTTGGACATCAAATAATATAATATTTTGTTCATCAAATGATATAATATTTTGGACATCAAATTATATTATTTTTTGGACATCAAATAATATAATATTTTGGACATCAAATAATATAATATTGTGGACATCAAATAATCTAATATTTTGTACTTCAAATAATATAATATTTTGGACATCAAATAATATAATATTTTGTACTTCAAATAATATAATATTTTGTACTTCAAATAATATAATATTTTGTACATCAAATAATATAATATTTTGGACATCAAATAATATAATATGTTGGACATCAAATAATATAATATTTTGTTCATCAAATGATATTATATTTTGGACATCAAATAATATAATATTTTGGACATCAAATAATATAATATTTTGTACTTTAAATGATATAATATTTTGTACATCAAATAATATAATATTTTGGACATCAAATAATATAATATGTTGGACATCAAATAATATAATATTTTGGACATCAAATAGTATAATATTTTGTTTTTCAAATAATATAATATTTTGGACATCAAATAATGTAATATGTTGGACATCAAATAATATAATATTATGGACATCAAATAGTATAATATTTTGTACTTCAAATAATATAATATTTTGGACATCAAATAATATAATATTTTGTACATCAATATAAACCAACGCGTTGGGGTATATTATATGCAGCAAGATATTTAACGCTAAAGAGGAGCAGAAACATACTGGAATTGTGATCGAATGAAGTATTTGGCCAGGAATTGCCATTTTCAATCGTCAAAGACAGGTTACGATAACTGTGGTTTAGCACTGGCGATACTAGTTTCAACGCAATAGCAACCGTCGTGTTGTAACTATCGATCACAAAACACGAGTCCTATTATATACTAAGTGCCACCATTCTATAACATCACAATCTGTCTCAGAAAAGTGATATGGGTATGTGGTTGTGCATGATTTCGCTGGAATGACTACTTAGTGTTTGGGCAATACAACAATAAACTCGGTATTTCATACAATCAGTTGAAATGTAATCAGCTGAATATAGTTGAAGGCTATAGTGGTTTCAAAACTAATACACGTCATAGATCGTATCATTGGCATTAATACGACAAAATAACTAGGCAGTGCGTATGTGGATGGCCATCATATGAGATTCACGGTTATATTCCATGAAACTTACTTTCGCCGTACATAAGAATTATGTATCCCAGATAAATCTCTTAAGTTGTGAAGATTTAAATTCACCATATGTATATTCAGAACATGAGTGAAGCGCTAACTTATAGCGCTTAGGAGGCTACTTATAACGCTTAAAGGCTACTTTTAATCAATCGAACCATGCACAAATTCTGCAAAGTTTACGGTTAAATTGCATGCTTATGATTTTGAAGCAGAATATGATTGCACAAAATGAGTTGCGAAATCGAAGAAGATATATCATCCTCTCTGCTGAATAAATTTAAATTTACATTACTTGATGACAACCAGCCCTGATTTTTTCGCAAAATGTTGAGAAGAAATCGAAGCTTTGATTGATACGTGCATTCTCATCACATTAAATTAAAATGTAAAATATGGAATTATTCCATTACTAGTGGTAAGTCAGCCAACTAAAGGGAGAGTGAGACCTGTGTTAGATTACATATAATTAAATGCTCTTATCAATAGAATCACCGGGATCGGCATGTCGATATTTGAATAGACAATTTGTGAATTGCGATACGTTTCAGGCCCATCCAGGATCATCAATCTGAACAAAGCATTCCTCCAGATGTGCATCGACGAAAGTCTCTTGAAATTTAAATTGTTTTTTTTACAATAACTAATTTACTGTCTTAGGCGTCTTGGTTTATGTTTGCGTTCAGCCCCACAAATAATGCCTGCAATATTTAAAAATGTTAACTCGAATGATGGGAAGATACTTAAAGGCACAAATTCCTATTTAAATAGTGTTCTTGTCGACGAATCTATCGTCATCGCCGATTGTGTCCTAAAACGTGTTGACGTTTTGTGATGTTCAGATTGTAAGCAAAATTGCCAGAGAACGTTAAATGGAATCGCGTTTTGGCTATGTCGATAATAAAGAAAACTGCAATAATCAACTAGAATTTTGTAGAGGATTGCCTATTTCCATAGGGTTTGATCCAGATTTGCCTATGACCAGACTCTAGCTATTCTCAGTTCGTGGAAAACTAATTGAGTATTATCATATTGTTAGGTGATTCCGGGTAGCTTGCAGTTTTATCAAACGCGTTGTGATAAAGAGTGTTTGGAATGGTAATATTAAAGATGTTGCTAATGATAACTTATATTAAATCGTTAAAGCATTTACGAGGTAAATTTTTAAAAGATATATGTACTTTAACAAATACAAATTTAGGAGTGATTTGGTGAGACGCAATAGTTGATTTCCTTGATATTTGTTACTCCATAGTAGATGACGCTGCTTAGATCATGAACATATCAGATATCATGTACATTAACGTTGCCAAACTTGAGAATGTCTTAAAAGGAATAAATTTAGCATTTAAATTGAAATTAAAATATTTGCTGATGAATATAATGCTATTACGGTATTGGGATGACTGAATACTACAACAACTTCTGGGTTGACACTCTGGCACGCTGGCACACAAGAGAAGTAGTTAAAATATTAATTTGCGGAAGACTATAATTTGGGTGTGGAGTAATTAATCACTTTTTAATTGATTGGAATAATACGAGCATATGATTAATTTAGCCATTAAGTGGCTAAATTAGTGAAGGAATGCGCAATATGCCAATTTATCGATCCTCCCGCAAGAATGTCTCCAAACGACATTTGTGAAGTTTTGGCAACATGATCAAGGCTAGCAATAAAAAGCTACGCACTACAAAGGCAGATCGTATTAACAATGATTGACTGCGGGCCAAATTTTTACATGTTAAGAAAAAGTTCGTTGTGTAATGTAATATGTCTGAAATTGCTCGAAGAGATATTAACTAACTGGTTGTCAAATGAACTATTAATGAACATCTCAAAGGCATTCCGATTACAGCAAATGACATGCTATGAACCAAGTTGGAAATCGTAATGATATTTGGGATTGCGCATCGACTATGGGAAACTAAGTGATAGAAATAAATCACTGACCAATCAAACGAACCCCGGAAATGTGCCAAATTTTCTCCTTTGAAAGCTACAATTTGGCACAACGTTAGTCAAAGGTCTTCGACTTTTTCCTTACTTTAAAGTACGATTGATAGACATAGTTGGAAACATCCTTCTAGTAATGAAAAAACGAGCATGTCATTCCGTTCGATCGTGTGTAAGTATGACGTAAACCTAGAAATGCGATTTGTACGCGTCAACGGACAAATGCGACCGTAACTGATGTGATTTTGAAATCTATGTTGAGTACCCAAGCATGGGTACTTGACATTGAAACAAGCATGCTAATGATATAAACCATATCGTGCTTCAATTTGATGCTTCCCTTGACCGAAGTGCGATATCTAAATGTTACTGATGAAGAATTCAACTCTGAATTGGAAATAATAGGGAGGGGTGGAGTCGGCGTTAGTAGAATCCTCGGAAATATTAGAAGATCAACCATTCGAAATACATTTAAATATACTTAAATATTTTTAAGTAATATATTAAATATATCGTCTCTTAAATTCACAGTACGCTCTTACAATAGCACTATTCTCATACAAATGCGACACTGGGTTCCTGATTTTCAGATATTTAAATCGATGTGCAAAATTTCGAGACACTTGTGTGTAACATTGCAGTTTTCATTAAATCAAGAAAGAGTTAGAAACGCTTCCTTTCCAGAGAATAAAATTATCTCATCGATTGATCAATAATGTTTGTTTAACAACTAAGCATTTTTGTTGAACGATGCAACATTAAACGATGCAGCATATGTTCATTTTATATAATTATCAGTTCTAGTAATTATGATTTTTGAGCTTAAATGTTCATTAACAATGCGAACAGGTATTGATTGAAACGTTTTGCTCATGGACTTTCTGTATTTTCATATACTTTATTCAAGTTTAGCTTTTGAAATTGTTGAATCGATCAAAATCAAAGCGAAATCAGTCACACTCTCATCTACACTCTTGTGTCCGCCGTTGACTGCTAAGCATGCTAATCAAAACAGTCAACTAATTCACGTAGCACTTGAAACAAAAAATCCAAGTATGTTGTCTTTTTTCAATTTAATTTATAAGAACAAATGCAAATTATTTTATGCTTAGAATATAAACTGTTTTGATATCTTGAAACTTTGAAAAGTTTTAAGTTAACTTAAAATTAATTTGGAGTTAATTTTTAATTAACGTTTTAATAAAGTTATTTCAGTGGTGTAAATCAAATCGCTAATTACAGACACCTTGGTTATTTTGCTTACAGAATAGTCGGATTTGACAGTTTATCATTCAGTATCAACTTACTGTCTTTCGTTTTTGAACCAAATGACTATCGTCCATTATCTTGATTTAAAACTATCTAAATAGTTATTGTAAGTGTTAAATATAACAATAGCATATATACATATGTACATAAATTTAATTATTATTATTTATTATTGTTTATTCATTTAATTTATTAAATTTTTTGATTTATTTACTATTTTTAATATATTTAACTTATTTTGTTTATTTTATTAAATTTATTAAATTTTATTTATTTAATTTAGTTCATTTTACTTATTTAATTTATTTAAACTAATTTATTGTTATTTATTTATTATTATTTTTATTTATTTTTTATTATTTTTTATTATTATTTCTAATCTAATAATACAAAATACGTAGACTCAGTTAGCTGATCTGATTAGTTAGAACTAAAATTTCTACATTGCACATGAATTCATTTCATTATATCGTTTGGAGCGAATAAATTTTTTATCATAAGATTACTATTCAGTATGTACTGTAATCGGTGTTGAATTTAAACACCGATTACGCTTACTCAAAATTGTCTTTCATGGGTCTACTGCTACAAGAAGCAAATGTGCAAAATATAGCTAGAAGGGTTTTATCTAATGCTAATAAGACGAAATATATCATGGATTCCATATAATACTATATTTTAGATACTACAGAATTATACAATAAGAAATTGTTCATATTAAGATTATAAATCATAAATTTATTCTTTCAAAAGTAAAATGATTTTCTTGAAAACCATGTTGTTTTATATCATTGAGCAAATCTGTTGCTTGTATTATTGGCCCATCACATTTACGTATAACAATGGGTCATATATTTACATCTTACACATATCGATTTTATTTGATATTCGTATCACAAGCGATATAATTTAGTATACATTTCATTAGTTTTAATTTTAATTTATTCAAATGTAAAGGTGTCTATATTTAAAAATAGCTGATATGAACGCTTTACGATCTGGTCTTCACTCATTGCGTGATTCTGATCCAGCTGTTGAAATAAAGCATCTAACAACGGGCGAATTGGTTCTTTTTGTGTCAGGCGAGGTACATCTTGAAAGATGTCTTAAGGATCTTCGAGAATGGTTTGTCGAGTTTAACTATTTTCCTCATCAGTAAAATTAGTTTTTTTAAATAGTTGATACTGATCCATTATTGATAAATAATTATTGTAACTGGATCAAATGAAAGACGTAATTATTTTTGATATTTTTCTAACTACTGTTAGCATCTTCAGAAAATTACATTTTTCTCTACTGTTAGCATATTTTCTGAAGATGCTAACAGAAGTAGTTAACAAAATATCAAAAATAATTACGTCTTTCCTTTGATCCAGCTCCAATAATTAAGTAAAATTAGTATTTAACTTTAAACGAATTATATATATGCTGGATCTCATCAATTCAAAAAGGAATATAAAAACCTATTTATGAAATATTTGCAAGTAAAAATATTTATATCCTATTCATATTTATATCACAAATCAAATTATTTAGGAAACTTTTTATAATATATAATTGGCTAACATGTAATAATGTTAGATCTCATCAATTTAGAAAGTAGTAAATGCTTTTGTTGCTTTGTTCAAATGACATCAAATCAGTATCTACAATGAAAATTTTTAATAACAAATATCAATCCTGGTAATATATCAATTCTGAATGCTACTGTATTTTAATGATCAGGTAATAACGAGCAAGCAAACGATTACAAATATCAGCAGTTAAGTCGGATTGTATTTGATGGTAGCATTTCTACTCGACGAAAATTAATAAAAGTTGAAAATAAACTACCTCTTCAAGGCATCATTTCCCTGATAAATCTGTATACGTGGAAATCATAATCATTTTAATTATAATATCAATTAAAACTTAATTTCGCTAAATTGATTGTTGCAGGCAATTTTTGATTGAAAAATATATTCGATTTGTAAAATGTTCGAATATTTAAATCTGTTTTAATATGTTTCATATTAATTTAAGTCACGAATAGTTAGATTTATTCGATACGTCCACTAATTCATAAAAACTTTCATTTGCAAATCGGTTTAGTCTATTAAATCAATGTTTTTGTTTAGTTTTTATTCTAGCACATAATATGTGTTATTCAACAAGTACCGGTTAACTGTAATATATAATCGATTTATAAAATTCTTGGTTATAAAAATTATTTTTAACATTCCAGATCTTTATATATATTTTCTAAATATTCAGGAACGATCAGGTATAATTAAAAATAAACATAATTATTTTAATATTTCGTTATAACTGCTAACATTCTCAGAAATTTGAAATCTGTTATAAATTTTTGAAGATGCTAGTAGTAGTTACTAGCGTTGAAAACCGTCGTTTTTCAAGCATGTTTGATGCAAACTGTAATATATAACAACAATTTCTTGACAAAAAAAAACAAATAATAATACAAAAGATTTTTCCTGTCAACCACTGGTCTGGGTGTCGTGTCCATAAGGCAGTACACAAACCAAACTACTCCAGACATCGCAATCCTGGGCGACAGTCCAGAGTTCTATTTCAGATAGCCCAAGGCGGTCTTAGGCCAGTTTCGAGATTTGATCTCTCCACCGGTATCGAGGTCTACCTCGAGGTCTCTTTCCAGAGAGTCTGGCCAGGAAAACCCTACAAGAAAGGTGATTCATAGATATCCTCAGAACGTGTCCTAGCCACCTCAACTGACTTTCTATGATGTATAGAAACAGCAACTTTACTCCGAGTCCATCCCGTATTACTGAATTTATATTCTTATCTCTAAGGCTAAAACCGTTCACACCGCGAAATAACCTCATTTCGGTATCCTATATCCAAGATCTGATCCTTTAGGTTATAAACCAAAGCTCATGGCCATAGGTTAAGATAGGAACGAAGATTGCGCGGTAAACCGAAAGCTTCACATGAAGACTCAACCATCGCTTCACCACGACAAACCGGTACAAAGAACGCATTGCTACGTTAGTTTCAACAGATCCGTTTCTAAATCTCCCCGATGTTACTGCCGTCCCTCTAGAACAATACCCCAAGTTACTTGAAGTCATCCACATCAGGAAGAACTTTTCCCCAATCTGAGTTAACGCCTGAATTCGAGTTAAGACATGAATCCTAGACGAACACATAGAGACAGTCTTGAAGGTACTAACCAACATCCCTGCTGCTTGGCAATCAATTGTAAATCGATCTAGTAGGCACTGTAAATTCTCTAGAAAAAAGCCAACAAGACAACACCATTTGCAAAAAGCAGAGATGATATTCTGATGGAACTGAACTGAAGACCGACATCTGACAGAGCAGCCCTCTCGTAATTTTGTCCATGTAAACGAGGAACAAAAGCGGAGATAAAGTACAGCTCATACGAAACCCAAAGCCTACTGGAAATTATTCAGACGAACTACCTAGAACGCGAGAATAACTCATACTTCGTTCATACAGAGAAGACAGCTACCCGAAGATAGTGTGGTACTCCATACTTTCTTGGTACCTCCCACGACCTTTCTCGTGGAACTCGTTGAACGCTTTAAAATCTACAAATCACATGTATACCGGTTGAGCGAACTCCCTAGACTGTTCGAGGATAGTTAAAAGAGTAAAGAGCTGATCCGTAGTTTTACGACCTGGACGAAAGCAGCATTGTTTCTCTTCTAACTGTCCCTTAAGTATAGGCCTATCCTTAACTCAAGAACCCTAGCAAATAGCTTACCAGTCTGGCTAAGGAGGGTGATGCTTCCATAATTTTAACACACTCTTCAGTCACCTTTCTTAAATATCGGTACAACCACCCCAGTTCGCCACTCACAGGAACCTTGCCCGACTTCAGTGCACCGTTGAATATCCTTACTAGCCACGTCATGCCAACAGCGTAGAAAGCTTTTTAGCTTTAAGTTGAATTTCATCTACTCCAGAGACTTGTCATTACAAAGTTTTTTAACAACACCAATGACCTCTTCCAAAGAGATTAGCTCTTCCTTTGGTTTTAAAAGCTCTACTTCTACAAGAGAAGGCATATCCATCGGATTAGGGAGACTCCTAAAATGTTGTTTCTGACAACCAAGAAATTCTTCAATGCCATTCAGCATATACCCTCTATTGTCATAGACAGATTGATGAGTTTTCTGCTTTCTTACCCGAAGGTTCCTGATCTTCCTCCTGAACATCTTCGACGCTGACCTATAATCAAGTTCTAAGTGCTCTCTAAACTTCTCCCAATCCGCATGTTTCGCTTGGGAACTGCTCGAGCTGAAGCTCTCTTTGCCCTTCGGTACTTATCTACAGTTTCCACTGATTTATCCGACTAAGTTGCCTTATGAACCAGCTTCTTCTGTTGGACTAAATCTCTAACAATTGGTGTCCACCAATCAGTTATAGTATTCCCTCTGCGACAAGTATATAAGGCTTTCGATCCACAACTTTTCACAGTTGCTTTGTCAAGCGAGGATCTGAATATTTCCCATTCCTGATCAATGCTCTTAACCTTTTCTGGCAACCGATATAAGTTCTCCCGAATGTAGCCAGAAAACGTTCTTAGACAGAAACATTTAATAGACACTCCAAGCGCACCTTCACACAACGTTTGGATTTACCAGGATAGTCTGGAATTCGATTCTGCTATTGAAGCTTATTAACTACAACGTAGTGATTGGTTGACATATTCTCCTTATGTTCAAACATGGTGTTATTTATGCACAAATTGTTACGAAAACAAAAGTGCAATAATTCAACACCACTCGCATTTAGATCGGAAAGTTTGTTCCTCCCCAAATACTCCCTTCCAAGTGCTACTGTCGCTATCAACATGAGCATTGAAGTCTTCCAATAAAACGAGGGAATCTCCTACAGGAAACTATAAAGCAAAGCTTGAAGATCGTTTACGAAGACTGTGTAAGCTGAGATAATGTTGAGAGTATACGCACACACAACACTTATCTTCTTTCCCTCTTTAACTAAAAGTCTCAGAGCCTCTGAGACCAGCATTTCACTGGATTAAGCCTCTCTACCACGAACGTCAACCGGGGACTTGTAAGTATCCCTACACCCGCTGCCGTCGCTTTCCGATGGTAACTCCTGAATAGTTCAAGGTCCAAACCGTATCCAAAAGTTTAGTTCCGGTTCCAGAATAGTGAAGGGAAGTCACTCTGACTATTTATAGACCGAAGCGAACCATCTCCTCTACTAATTCTGGTTCCTTCACCGTCAGTGAGATAACATTCACGTTTCTACACGAAGGCTAGTCCGCTTCAGATTTTGATGCTTCTTTCGCTGTATCTGTACAACTGCCTGGTCACGGTACCTGACAACGAAAACTCCTCCGGTCAGTGGGGAGCTGACCATTGCTCTTCGCATTTAATTTATATTTTGTAATTTTTTGCTAGTCATTTTTGTTGTCTTAGTTTGTTTGTTCGGCTATCTCCCGTTCTCGATATCCTTTAATGATCCAACATCGCTACTATAAGAAAATATGTCTCTGGGACTCTTTTCCGCCTTTTCGTCCATTATCCAATCTGTCGTTGGAGTCATCGGAGTGATTTTGTTTGTTCGGCTATCTCCCGTTCCCGATATCCTTTGATGATCCCAGTTTGCTGCTGTAAGGAAGCAGGTATCTGTGACTCTCTTTCGACTTTTCGTCCATTTTCCAATCCGTCGTTGGATTCATCGGAGGGATCTGAGATAGTCTTTGAAAAGACTATCCCTACAACTGATTAAAGATGGTCAATTATTTAGCTATTGATCAACTAATGTCGAAAAGACGTTGCATAGGCCGCTATAAGAATAGGCTAATTGGCAATAAGTGCCAGCTTGTCAATAGGTTTGGGCCATGTGAGTTTCCATAGCCATGCTGGATATTTAATGGAATGACTTTCCATTGTATTGTAAATAATTGTTTTTTAGTACAAGTTTAAGAGAGGCGATAATAAAGTTTTTTCGTTTTGCTGAATATCCAGATATATTCGCGGCTATTTTAATTACTCTCAGACCTTCTCTGTTAGAGATGCGAGTGTATAACGGCCCAAAGTCTGCTGTTGTTATGATCACTCGATGTCAGACGGTCGCATTTTTGGTCATTCAATATAACGGATTGAGCCATACACCATTTCAAGGAAGATAATGAGATCTACTGCATGAAACACTGCATTGTTGATGGCTGTATAATGAATGATGTCGAGTGTCACCTTAGAGAGGAAATTTTTATTGGGAAGCTGCACAATGAGAGCGACTACCGTTGTAATCCGGATCACAACTTTAAAGATCCTTTAAATTCAACCGCGCTGATGAACATGAACTGTCGTTTTTGTAATTTTTTTCTTTGTACTATCAGATTGACCACTATAACCTTTTTTATGCAGTTGTTACATTACTTTACATTAATCGTTACATAAATAATCCGGGATTATTTATCCCGGATTACTTAACTTGAATTTGTATTTTTCTACAAAGAAATATTGACGTGATGAAACTATCGTTTTATGCTCTTAAATCTAATTTTTCTGTTTAAGCTTTTGCTTTGTTGATTTTAATGTATCCGATCCGATGGTTTCATTTAAAGAAACTTTTGTCAATGCCAATCCAGATAAAATGTGGTCTTATTCTCCAAATGCAGGTAGTTTATTTAAAAAATTAATTAAAAATCATAAATAATTTTTGATAAATCCATTGTTTTGCTATACAAAACAACATTTTTTTATTTTAAATGGTTGATACTGATTCATTATTGATAAATAATTATTGAAGATGGATCAAAGAAAAGAATAAATTATTTTTGATATTTCGCTAACTTCTGTTAGCATCTTGACAAAATTACTCAGATAATCACTTCAGGTAATCCAGCTTCAATAATTATTTATCAATAATGAATCATTATCAACTATTTAAAATATAAAAGATGTTGTTTTGAAATACATCGACTGTCAGATGTTTATTGATAAATTATATTGTAAATGCAACATCATTTCTTCCAGGTAGAATGTGTAACGAAAATAATCGAAAATAATTATTAAAACTTGATCAAAGGAGATAAGAAATGATTTTTGATATTTCGCTAACTACTTCTGTTAGCATCTTCAGAAAATTACCTTTTCTGAAGGTAATTTTTTGTAATTTTCTGAAGATGCTAACAGTAGTTAACGAAATATCAAAAATAATTTCTTATTTCCTTTGATATAGCTTCAATAATTACTTTTATATTTGTTTAATTCGTTATATTTAAACGCGGTAAATGAATATATTTTTGTATGTAACAGTTTTCTTAATGTAGTGGGGATATAGAACATTGTGTTTTATTATAGAACATCATATTAGTTTAAGGTGTATACGTATTTTGTACTCTATATAAATATATGTGAAAAATAATAATAAGTATTTTAAACTTAAGATGTTATATAGTTTAGATTTTATAATATATAAAATACTTATTTAGTTAAAATTTAGTAAATGTATATTATTTTATCTTAAGAGTTTAAATAATTAATAGTTTAATTGATTTTACAATCGCAACAACAGAACAGTAAAATTTTATTTTTAATCGACTACCTTCTCTATAGATGTGGAGAATGTTTTTTAATGAAATAAGATCCCTTTCGCATAAAAAATGTCGGAATCTGTCTATATAAGTTCGACTATTATAATATTAATTCGATTCGGATGTTTTGCCCTGTGAAGAGGGTGACGTTGGTGGATCTGTTTTATTGTGTATGCCGATTTCGTCTATAAACCTTTGGCAAACATCGGTCAAATCTTCACTTTTATCAAACATATCATCACCTGAGCGCGCAGATGTTAATCGTACACTATCCGCTGCAGTCCTTATTGTCATAGCATCATCATCTTCTTTTTCTGGTGAATATTTTGAAGACGAAACGTCCTCTCGAATTTCATTTTCCTGTAGTCCCGTTCCATTTTCCTGTATTTCTGCAGATTTTACTGATCTAGAGTTTAATTCGCAATCTGGTAACTCTTCTTCATTTTTAACGTTGTTTTGATGCATACAACATTCAATATCATTTGTTAAGTTGTTATGTAATAATCCCCGTACATGTGGTAAACAACAACATCCACATGCAGTATGCAATAAATAACTCAAAATTGGATAGGTTCCCATTTGGCCACCGTTTTCACTACTGTGAGATGGTATTTCTTCTTGAGGAATGTTGTTACTTACTCCACTACCATCATTTTCGTTAGTACCCTTAGCATCATACGCTACGACCGTCTCACCCATAGCTTCTTCGTTCATTTCTCCAACGTTGCATGAATTACAACAATGAAAATAGTGTTGATGATGGGGAAATTGATCATTGTGATCATCATTACTGTTATGCATAGCATCATGAACATTCGTTGATAATGAACACATATGATTATGTATTAAACTATTCATACCGTGTACTCCATTGTGACTACAATTACCGTGGTTATCGTCATTGCTACGCTGTTGTGGTAAAGAATTCCCGAATTCCACAGTGTAATGCCAAATCGTACCGCCACCTAATCCATCTCTAACTGGTTCATAATCGTCGTCGTGATCGACAGATGTTGTATGCTCTATACCACTAATGTCAGCATTGATGTCCCTGAAGTTTGTTAGCTGTTCAAAAGTTCGTCCTGTTGAGTGTGATATCTCGCTAACGAACTGATTTCGATTTGGTTCATCGCCGTTCAGTGAAAAAATATTATTGGCACCAGTAAACCAATTGTTTCTGATAACGTTTCCAGGCATACTGATTACGTTGAACGTGTCAAACAGTGCCGCACCGAAATCAAAAGGATCTACATCATCATAGAAATCGTCTTCGCTACCTTCATCACTGTCATCTCTATCAATAATGAATTTATTTACCATTGTTATTTTACTTCTTCTCCTTCTTCCTTTTCTTCTTGTTTCTTACCTTGTTTTGTTCTTTCTTCAACCTTCACTTTTGAGTTTACACTTTTAGTTTCAATTTTGGGGGTATGCAAAAAGAGCGCCAATGTGGTCGCTACGTAAAAAATTTAAATTTTTATTTGCCTATTGTTGCTCTCTCTCTATATATATGCGAATGTTGATAATTTCACAATTTTTAAATAATATCCGATTGTTATTCTCTGTCATTGTCACCACTCAACTCTGTTTTCAATTGTTATTTATTATAAAACAAAAGAAATATATATTGATAGATAAATCAATGATCTGGAATAATTTATTTTTAGCGACTAGGGTGTGTATCCGCCATTCGGCAACAAATCGATTCGGAACTTGCAGGTTCCGACTATCAAAACCCACGTAGCACTCTAACACTCGTGATAGTATGTGACGACAAGTACCGTCTAATAGAAGCCTTTTTTATACGCTCAAATAAAATTTAATATATTCCTGATGATTAGATATCAATCAAAGTCGATTATTTCTGTAGAGTGAAAGCGGATTTAAAAAACAGAGTAAAAATTGTTTCATCGGATTTTTTATTTCTACCGTGCCAACAGCGATCACTACGATCATCAAGCTTAAAACATTGTACATGAAATGATTGCACAGTGTTTTGTGAAGAATTATGGTCGTGGTGATCGCTACTCCACGGAAGAAATCGTCGGTAATTATGTCAATCTTATAAAAATTGGATTTATCCTAGTGGTTCCTTTAAATTGTTATCGTGATTACAATAAAACGAATATTTCACGTGAGTAAATAATATTATTAATTATAATATTATAATTTTTGATGTACCAATTGTTGTAATTGAGTTGTTTTTCCTAGATATTAAGAGTGTATTGCCAACGATCGACGACAATTCTACAAAGCTGGATGCTACTACCGTCACAGATCGAATTAGTGTATCTATAATGCCGTTACCTCAATCTGTCATCGATTTGCTTAACGATAATAGTCAATCTTTGTTTTCACCTGGTCCAGAATTGCGTAATAAGCTAGCAGAGAAATTGGCAGAACATTGTGCCAAAAAATCTAAACAGTACATCAATACATTTCTAGACTCTATTTTATCCTTTGGATCATCTTCTCCAGGATTATCAAATGTGTCCAGTAATATCCTTGTCAGTCGAGATCCGGTACTAAACCAATACTTTAGATCAGTTTGGCACAGTAATCGCATACGTTCAACTAACATTAAGCAATCTTTTGTGGCTGGTATACCACCATCAATGATGGATGATGGAACGACAACGAACATGACATTCGACTGCCATGACGAACTACAAAATACTTCAAGATCGATGCTAACCAAAATTCTCGAAGCTCTAGTTCACGGCTTTCAATTATCATTACATAGAGGACCGTTATGTAGTGAGCCTATTGTCGGTGTCTGTGTATTAATTGATTGGATCGATGATATATTTGATTTAAGCAAAAGTTCGTATTCTGCAACTTTCGACGTTGTCAGTACTCGCTCCTCTTCCATTTCTTTATCGTGCAACGATGAAGACGTTTCAACTTTCACCAACACGTACGATTTTACTGTGAAACAAGAGTTTGGACAGCTTATTTCCTTAATGAAAGACACGTGTTGTCGTGCATTTGACAACTGGCCGTTTAAGAGACTAGTGCATGCAATGTACCGTTGTGAAATCGAGTGCCCTTATGACACTGTCGGTGGGTACGAATAAACAGTAAATTCAATATGTAATTATTAATGCACAATTATTAGCGTGTTTTATTGTACAGGGCGTTTCAACATTGAGAGAAAATAAATTAAAGATTATTACTCACAAATGTTCGACTATTGCACTAGTCTTTTTGAGTGTTATGCTTTTCGAGTGCTTAAGCATACATAGCATTTAAAACGGACTATTGCAATAGTCGAAATTTTGTGAGTAATAATCTTTAATGTATTTTCTCTCAATGCTTAAACGCCCTGTACAATATAAGAACACGTCCAATATATCATTGGACAATGTGTTATAGCAATATACTTAAATTGGATCACAAATTAGAAACAAAAGAAACGATGGTTTCTTTATTTGCTAGAATTGTAATAATCAAAGCATTTTTGAGTTATAATTACATTTATAAAATTTATGTACTTCTGGAAGAAGTAATTCTGGAAGAAGATTAGATCCCCAATTACTTGTTTCTTAATTGATCTATTAGAACATCGGTTCTCAACTTGTGGGTTGCAACCCCGGGGGTGTCGAATTATGATTTCACACATTTTTATTAACGCATCATAAATATTTTTTAAACGATTTAAATTACTGTCTATAAAAATGCATAGCGCCAAGTAACGTTATGACATTGGAGGACCATATCACATATATTATTTCTATAGTGAAGCTTTATACATGTAGCTTAATTAAAATGCACTGTAATTTTAAGTAAAAATATTCCATTGTTTTATAGCCGTGTTATTGAGACATCTGAATATCGGCTGTCTTCCTTCCTGCTCTCGCGATGCTTGCACAAGGTTTTTGGAGCATGTTTCGAGGTATTTATACCCTTCGAAAAAGACACGTGATTTCGTGTGGGAAGTAAGCTGTTCTCCGTGCAAGTAAATGGTAGAAGACAGTTGATATAGTTATGGATATAGCTGCTTATCAAAAAATTTTATATCTCAGAAGTTGGTCTGGCAATATAATATATAAGAAGATTTCTGAATAGAAATGCTATCTTTTTTCTTTTTTTGTAATCATACATCATTTAATTACTAGAAGGTGTTTGTATCAGGAATTTAAAACCAAGATTTTAGGAAGCGTGTTCTGCTTGCCAGAAAACCGAGATAATTCTTTAAGATAAAAGGAAAAATGTCCTATCATTGTTGGTAAGACAAGTAATCTTTTTGTGACATGTATCGCAGGATGCAGTATCACTAAGACTAAAGCTAATGATATAGAAGACATATTTCAGTCGTTTTCTACTATTAGCAAAGTCTTGTTGTCTATAGATGAGAAAGGATAATGTAGTCACCAAGACAATACTTATAGGGAGTAAGAGGGCGTGCGTCTATTCAAAGTGCAGGTTGATCTTACGACCCCAGTATCACTTGAACTCCGTGTCCTCAGATATCTACTCCAACCCTCCTTTTCAACTAGTTAGACCCGAAACATAAAAAATATACCCAGCTTACAAAGGTAGAAAAACCAAGAAGAAATATTCTTTTTTTTATATATACACCAAAGCAATTCGTCGTTATTTGCGTCCTTTCTTTTTCGAGGTCTGTGGCTTGTTGCTTTGAGTCCTTATCGCCAGCTGATCCCGAGAGGTAAATGCATGTTGGGTGTAAGGTTGAAACTGTAATGGCCTATTGAGGTCCAGGCCCACTCGTCTGGCAAGTTCCGCCTTCACCCCAGTTACACGAGGCAACTGAGGCGCGACTGTTTGCCAGCCGTGGGTGACCGCCATATAGATTGTCACCACACGGCGGAAGAAGATCTGGAACCATTCATTTGCCACATAGTTTCCCAGATCTTCTTCCGACGTAGCTTTCAACATGCTGAGGCGTGCTGCCAGTTCATGTGCGTCTCGTGGCTTTGCTCTCGGGCTATTTAATGCAGCTTCGATCCTTGCTATGAGCTCTTAACATCTTCCTGATTGAAGTCATTTCCAATCGCTGGTGTCATAGTCACATCAGGAGTCGATACCTTGTTGCTTTGAAGATCATGAACGTTCCGTTCCAAACGAGCTATCGCATGCATCATCTGCTCTTACATCTGAGATTGTTGTTCAGGCAGCATATCTTCTGAGGATGATGATGGATTATAACTTAAGACAGAAATTAGTGAATTAGATCGTTCCGTTGTCAAAGTGTGAATTCAAAAATATCGGCTGTCTTCCTTCCTGCTCTGGTCATGCTTGCACTAGATTAGGAATCTGGTTATCATAAAGTTGCTCGCTTCTATAGAAATGAGCAACTTATTTTAAATATAGAACATTCTATGAAAATGAATCTCAAACAAAATCACATTAAAAAGAAGTGACTATTTTTACGTTACGGTTCTACTTCAATAGTTACAGCGTGAATTGAGAAACTTCAATGTGTTATTTGCAATGAAGTTCTATCAGCCGTATCTTGAAGCCGAACTGAAACGTTATTTTTGTAACAAGCATTCAAACTTCGCCGACAATGATATATGGTATTTCAAAATTATTTGAGAGCAAAAATCTGTACGTGCGAACACTTTTTGGAGCATCAAAGCTCTAGCAATTTTCATGATAAATCGCTTATTTCAAGCAAGCAGGTTAGTAAAGTGTTATCTTTTAACTATATAACGGAGGGGGAGCTTCCCCCAGTTCCCAAAATGGAGAATCTGGTTATCATAAAATTGTTCGCTTCGATGGAAAGGAGCAACTTATTCAATATTTTTCTACGGAAGTTTGCTTTGCAATATAAGAACATAAACTTATTCAACTCTAAAGTATTTCGAAACTGAGATTAAAGCCTCTTTTTACACTGATGACCTCGCCAAAGCATATATAACTTTCTTAAACAATATTACCTCGATCAAGGTGTTATCTTCAAGCAGATACAAGCGTCGATTAAAATCAATAACATTCCAACATTCCTGTTCAGTGAGGACTTCACCTCATCGGAAAATGACTTCAAAATCGTCAATGTTAGATTTTCTAGCAGCAAAAAGGATTTTTGATTCCCGTCGCCTTCGGCCAAGCCTCCGTCGATGTTGCGGTTCGTCTTACAAACTCAAAGTTTAATCTCTTTATGGGACATAATCTTTACAGTAATTGAATCTGACTCGCTGACCTACCCCCACTGCAATACCTGTCATCAGTGGGGGCACTATGGATATTAGTCTGAATATCAGGATGAACGATTTGGATATGGTTAAATATGTGGACGAAAGAATTCAAGCCGAGATGATCCAAGTTGAAAACCTGATCAAGGAGACGGGAGGCAATATGTTTCATACCATAAACTGTCCTCCTCTACGTAAGCCTAGCAATAAAGGAAACCTTCTAATAAGAGAACAGGACCAGTTCAGATGGTTGCTGCAATGTAACTCGCAAAAAGAGACCTTCACTGGGCTGTGGCTAATTTCGACAGAATAAAGGGAAATGAAGAAATGCCCAGTGAGCAGGTGTCTCAGCCTAGTCAGGCTGGGGGCGAGAAGGGAAACCTTTTCACTCCTAGTTCTGACTATAAGGAGGCATCTAACTCTAGCTAACTTAACACAATGCAAAGTAATCGAGAGCCTGTTTCACTGAATATCCTTCAGTGGAATCCGGGAGGTGTATCTGCCCTTAGCCTTTTATCTGGAAGAGATGCAGATGTTATAGTCCTTCAGGAGACGCTATGTATGCGGCTCCGCAGGACATTACCCGATTTATCCCAAAGCACATTTATTCTCACTATACTCCGTATATAACCCCACATCACTCCTCTTTATCTCAAGGTCATCTAACCTTAGTTAAATGATCCCTAAGATCTTCCATTCTGTAAAACTACTCTTGTCCAGCCCTGTCTTGTTTAGTTATATCACTCTGTAAGAACGGAAAACTTATCAGCATAGCCAATATCTATATACGGCCGGGATAAATTCACAAGAACCGTAATCTCCTCGATTGTATATTAGGTAGTGGTTATGACATGGTACTTGGTGACTTTAATGACAAAACTTGTCGTTTGCTTAATGCAGCACTCCGCATAGCAAAGAACGACTATCTTATTCACAAACCACCAGCCCCCACCTTTCATTGCTCAACAACAAATTCACTCCTCGACATTTTTTTGTTACATAAGATGTGGCTGTTAAAACCCATCTGCACTGAACAGTCGCGCCAAAATCTGACCACCTCTCACGACTTAATTCGTTGGCGGAAATAGGAAGATACGTTGCTTAGGAGAAGGTTCCACTTTGATCCTATCAGTTGCCTTCTTTCAGGCAGCTGTCCAATTCTTCTCCCAAATTGGAATGAGAGTTTGACCTTCTCTCATCGCAAGCTACCGCGTTACTTTCGACTACTTATAAAGGTCGTTTATACAATCCCACTCAAACAAAACTCAAAATCCTTGCCAAAATGTTACATATTTCCAATCTCTCTGTTTATACCAGACAGGCTCTCTCGAATGAATACTGGATCACTATATATAAGATCAAGCTGAGCAGGGATAGGGCGAGTATTGCTCGCCTTAACCCTTTTCAGTCTTCCTTTTAGAGGATTTTCAAGAGATAGAAGTTTGTCTACTGGAAGAATATATTATTAAGTTGGATTGGTAGCTTTAGTGACTCTTTTAGAAGTGTCACTATCCCTACATAATTATGGAGCCACTCAATAAAGTGGCTCCATAATTGCGGGCACATCCAGATCCCACGCGCCACTCTCCACTCGGGTCTGTCAGCTTTTGACCTACAGCCAGAGAAAGGAGGTTGCCATTGCAATGCTATTAACTTTATGGTTTTGAATAGCTGGCATTAATATCAGACGTCGTGTTTTTATTCCATAAAAGAGATCGATTTCATGTCCTAACTATCTGCGGCACATTTCAATTCAAAACTCCCTCATCTCTATTTACGAAAAGGCGCCTGCGCGTAAAATCCGCAACCATCTAAGTAGGCGAAATTTAATCCCAACAGGTTTTTATTGGTACGTAAATGATCGCTCAGTCCATTCAGCAATAGATGAAGTGCATCAATTTTGTCACGACAACAACCATCAGCTTGATGTGGTTGACTTTCTTGACTTTTCTGCGGCATTTGACCGCATTTCCATTCCTTTTTGTTATCTCTTCTCTCAAGTCCCTTGGGTTGCCTGCGAAAATTGTTAACAGGGTGGAAATATTGTTGTATACAAGGCGTTTCTCCTATGAAGACGACCCTGATGCTCGTCAGTTCTACCCTATTACGGTGTGCCTCAAGGATTCCCACTTTCTCGAATCTTATATCTTGCTGACTCCATTGAACTATACAAGAAATTCAAACGCGATAAACATCTAGTGGTATATGCTGATGATACCACAGCACTGTTCTCTGGGCCCAGGGGTGAAGATGTAGCCTCTGACATCAGCCGTTTTTTTTAAGATTAAAAGATCAGTTGCCATCATCAAATCTTGTTTTAAACTCCGAAAAATCGCAGGTGGTCGTCTTTCATGGTGCCCCTGCCATTAAAAAGAAACTTAAGAGATTAACACACTCTGCACTCTCCATTTTGCAGCCTTAACCACTCCCTATCTTCACGAGTCGAGTAAAATATCTGGAGTTCACTGTTACGATAAATCTGTAGGAAAAAGCTGACCTGGATAGACTCAAACGTATTATGAAGAAAGCTAGTTGGACCCTGAAACTGGCTCAGCATATGATATTGAAAGGGAAAACCCAGGTGCGCCTTTGGGGCACTTGGGCTATCTCGGGATTAGTCTTCTTTTCAAGGGTACTTTCCCCAGAGCAAAGACTGAGGTTTCTTAAGTTATTCATCTCGCGATTACCGAGCATAGTCCGCCTTGATTGGATTCTTCGGGGGATGAGAGACCCCGGGTGGGTCAGTCGGAGATCGGCGTGTCGGATTGGCTGGAGGACTCAGATCCCTGAGGCCGTAAAGACAAATGAAGACATTAAGAACTGACATTTTGTTTTTCTTTTTTGTCTTTCTGATGTTTTTATGTTTTAACTTTTTAGTAGTTGTAGCTTATTATTTAACAAATTCTTTATTATTAGTATTTTTAATGTAAAGCTGATTAAATCAAGTAAAGCAGACTTGACTCTTGTGCCATAAAGAAACGATTGCAACCGTTGAAGCTTCTTATTTAGTGGCCCTCAGAATTACCAAAGATATTATAAATCTTACACCATTGCTGAGGAGTTAATGTTATCAGCGATCAAATACATAGTTTTAGTTATGATTAGATCCCATTCTGTTACAAAAAAAATAATGCAATTTTGTTATCTAATGAAACTGTTCACTTGAGAATAGCAGTCATATCAATAAATGATGCTGTTATACTACGTGATAGCGATTGAAAGATGAATTTCTTTTTTTTGTCAGACGATTGAACCAACTAATACGACATGTTATATATTTAAAAAAAGTTGGTTTTATTTCTAGAAAAGCATAAAATCCATTTCGAAATATTTGTGTTGTCTGCACAGATGATGCTCCAAATATGCTTGAATACCTGTCTGGATTTCAACGTATTATTATCTTAATACTGAATGAATCACCAAAAGTCATCGGACCTCACTGCATAATTCATCATCAAATATTAGCAACAAAGACATTGTTAGACATTGTTAGTTCTATCAATTTTGTAAAAGCGAATGCTTTACACGGTCGATTGTTTGCAATTGTGTATAATAAGTTGGATGCGTCAAATAATGTTCTGGTATTTTACGCTTATGTGTCGCGAGTAAAGATTCTAAAACGTATTTTTGATATTCGTGATGAACATAAACAGCTTTTAATATAAAAACATTGTTTGAAGCACCATTATAGCAATGAAAGTGAACTTAAGAAAATAGCCTATCTGATTTTCATCTTTGCCATCTTAAATGAGTTAAATTTATCACCGCAAGGACCAAATGCCAAATGCCTCGATTTATCTGAAAAAATCCGATCATTCAAATGAAGCTTCAGCTTTGGCAATCAGCTTCAGCTTCAGCTTTTACGTGTTGCCAATCGTCATACTTTCAACATGTACCGGGCATCCCGTTTGCACCTGCTATAAGTCCATGCACAGTTAAAGTTGAAGATGCTCCTGACACCTCACAAAAAGGGTTTATTGAACTAATAAAAAGTGATGCAGCGAAAAAAAAACGATTTATCTTTAATGTCAGTTAAATAAATCTGGATCAGGTGTTTGCAGTCATATCTCGTTCTGTCTGAGACTACGTTGCTCCTTTTTCTTCCATTTCCAACAACTTATCTTTGCGAAATAGTGCTTTTCAGCCTGTAAGTTATCAAGTCTAAATACATAAACCGACATAATGCAGAATATGATCTTTGTTGTGCTCTTGTAACAATTGCTTAAAGAATTCCTGATCTGGTTAAACTGTAACACGCTCAATCTTCGAACTAAAGATGGCATTTTTGCACATACTACCGCAGCAATGTTACATTAATCAATTTTGTATCTTGTATAGATAATCTGACACTGGTTTCAAATTTTCACATAAGTATGCAACATGAATATAGTGATACTCAATATAGAAAAGTAAATAAATGCAAGTTACAAAAATAAATTTCATTAATTTGAACTTTAACTGGAAGCAAAAATGTATTTTTTATGAAATATAATTACAAATGTTTCTTGATTAAATATAAAGTTTTGTCATGTTTTGATTCTAGCATCGGGAATGCATTATGTATATCAGATATTTACATTATAATTAAGATTTATCACATTAGAAATAGTACATTTGCTTACGCTATGAACGAAAATCTTAATGTTGGGTTCGCCACACCATGAGGTAATTGTATTAAATGATTTACAACACTATACATGTTGAGAACCGCTCTGTGTGTGTAATTGCAATAAGAGTAATAAGAGTTAACACTTATTTCGGTATCTCCAATATACCAAAAACGTTTATTTTATTGATTTTTTGTTGACTTAAAACTTAAAGCAGTTAGAATTACATCGACTTGACGTTTCTTTTTAATTTAGTGAATAACCTAAAAAATCTCCAGGAAAGTTATATATATAGCATTCTGAGCAATGAAGTTCTTAGAAACATTAAGATAATCCGCGAAGATCGTGAAATCGCATTTTGAAATTCACAAGCACATTATAGGGCATACTAAGGGATACCATAAAAATATAGGCTTCTGAAAAATACATTTCGTTAAATTTCCAAACTAAAATTACATGGGAGTTGTAATTTTGAGAATTTTAAATACAAATAAATAATAATAAGTATAAGAAAATTGAAAAGATAGTAAATAAATGCATGTTATAATAAATTTCATTTATTTGTAATTTATCACAAATGAATGAAATAAAATACAAATAAATAAATACTTTTATAACTTATTTTAAAAGCTAAAACAAGTTTTAGCTTTTATATAAAGACATTGGAATTTCATTTGAGTCTGGTGGATTATTATGCATATTGCTGGAATTATTATAGACTCAAGGAAAAAAAAAGTTTTATTTTGTTAAAAAGCTTTCAATCATTTTGATCCTTTTCAAGTTTCAACATTCAAATCGACACGTTGTAAATATAATAAAAACGACCAGGAAGAATTATGTTACGTCATTCCCATTTCGTTGGTAATTGGTGATTTTAAATTCCAATAGCTTTTGTTGTTAGCCATTACGTGGTTCTGCGTCGCTATTTATATGGATTCTTTGATCAAACGTCTGTACAAGTAGTGTTATTTCGATAAGCATAAAGTTTGATCAAATCCAATAACGTGGCCTGTCTGAAAAGCATAATTTATAATGGCTGACGACGATTCACCTCGTTTGAGGGCATAACGGTGTTGATAAAATCGTTTATTAATTGTCTGATTTATTTGCCCGTTGTAAGCACATTCACATTTGTTGCATGGAATTCTGTATACCTGTCCTTGGGGGTGCTGTGACAGGTTTCAATTTTAATATGATACTCAAAGTTGCAGCTCTTTTATGGTAAATGTGGGCATTTTCTATATTTGAGAGTTTAAGATGATTTCTGAGAAAATGCCACGTTTCATCATTATTGAATTCGCAAGACCTGTCTATCCAATGGAACGTCACTCTTGAAATTTCTCATCGAAAAATTAATTTTCTCGACTTGGAAGTTTCAAAACTCGGAAATCCAAACGACACTATTTCGTGGCAACCGCCTCTATGGAATTCTTACACCTCGTTCATATATAAGATTGCTGCTACCAAGGCCTTATTACGTTGACCAGCGTTAATTTGCTCCTCTAAAGCCTTAGTAATAAAAGAACGACAAAACATTGTCAAGATGCTCCAGATTATTGACTTTCCATGTTCTTTGTAAACGACAAAAAGTGTCATTTTCTCAGAAATCATCTTAAACTCTCAAATATAGAAAATGCCCACATATACCATAAAAGAGCTGCAACTTTGAGTATCATATTAAAATTAAAACCTGTCACAGCACCCCCAAGGACAGGTATACAGAATTCCATGCAACAAATGTGAATGTGCTTACAACGGGCAAATAAATCAGACAATTAATAAACGATTTTATCAACACCGTTATGCCCTCAAACGAGGTGAATCGTCGTCAGCCATTATAAATTATGCTTTTCAGACAGGCCACGTTATTGGATTTGATCAAACGTTATGCTTATCGAAATAAGACTACATGTACAGACGTTTGGTCAAAGAATCCATATACATAGTGACGCAGAACCACGTGATGGCTAACAACAAAAGCAATTGGAATTTAAAATTACCAATTACCAACGAAATGGGAATGACGTAACATAATTCTTCCTGATCGTTTTTATTATATTTACAACGTATCGATTTGAATGTTGAAACTTGAAAAGGATCAAAATGATTGAAAGCTTTTTAACAAAATAAAACTTTTTTTCCTTGAGTCTATAATAATTCCAGCAATATGCATAATAATTTTTCTTAAAGCATTAACTCAGAACTTAATTGCTTATAAAATATACTTGAGCGAACATTTTCCTAACGAGTATCTATCTTCACTGCTATCTGAGATCTAGAAAAAAAATCGAAATTCGACGGAACGGCGGTGATACTAAAGATATGGTATCTAATTTAAAATATAAATCGGATTAGGTAACTAATCGTCATTCAAATACTAACATATTACTAGCAGAACAATTTAAAAGTGTTTCGTAGACAATGTTTTTTCGATAGGAAATAATAAGTAATGTATACACAATTAAGTTAATGTTTTATGATGATGTTTTGGTGATGTTTTGCTATAAATAACTGTATAATTCAACATTGTTTGATAGCTTTTTATAGATGAGTATCGATATTCGTTTTTAATATTAGGCATATTTTTACAGAGCGGTTCTCAACATGTATAGTGTTGTAAATCATTTAATACAATTACCTCATGATGTGGCGAACCCAACATTAAGATTTTCGTTCATAGCGTAAGCAAATGTACTATTTCTAATGTGATAAATCTTAATTATAATGTAAATATCTGATATACATAATGCATTCCCGATGCTAGAATCAAAACATGACAAAACTTTATATTTAATCAAGAAACATTTGTAATTATATTTCATAAAAAATACATTTTTGCTTCCAGTTAAAGTTCAAATTAATGAAATTTATTTTTGTAACTTGCATTTATTTACTTTTCTATATTGAGTATCACTATATTCATGTTGCATACTTATGTGAAAATTTGAAACCAGTGTCAAATTATCTATACAAGATGCAAAATTGATTAATGTAACATTGCTGCGGTAGTATGTGCAAAAATGCCATCTTTAGTTCGAAGATTGAGCGTGTTACAGTTTAACCAGATCAGGAATTCTTTAAGCAATTGTTACAAGAGCACAACAAAGATCATATTCTGCATTATGTCGGTTTATGTATTTAGACTTGATAACTTACAGGCTGAAAAGCACTATTTCGCAAAGATAAGTTGTTGGAAATGGAAGTAAAAGGAGCAACGTAGTCTCAGACAGAACGAGATATGACTACAAACACCTGATCCAGATTTATTTAAGTATTTAAGTAAGAGATAAAAATTACAGTTACCTTGGATGGGATATGTAGCAAATTTAAATTTATAATTTTTACATATTTTTACCAAAGAAAATGATGCTAACGATTTCATTTGTTTTTCATAACTAACTTATACATTATTTTACAGGCAAATTATTTCCGATTATCGGCCGTCGACAAGGCAAGATAATTGCTGAAGAAATAGCTGGCATAGACCGAATTATAATTGTTGCACTCATCCCGATAGTGGAAAGCTTTGGATTCGTCAGCGAAGTATGGGCAGAAACTAGTGGTTCAGCGATGCCCCAATTAATGTTTGATCGATGGGAGGTAAATGATTTATCTTACTAAATAATTTAAACTTTTTTTAATTTTAAATTTTGCAGTTTTTTATCATCATGAGATTTTTTGTTTTATTTCGACTAAATGCTTGAGCTGCATATACATCTCATGAGTGAAAAGGCAAATGATCACATTGTTTTTCTTTGTTAAAAAATTATTATCGAAAACAAATATTTTCAAGAATAAATGTTATTAAGAATCACATACATAGATGTTATCAAGCATCGCACTATATATTATCATCCAATGATATATTAGGTTGCAAAAGGCCTAGAGGGGTCGACACGTTAAAAATTTGCTATAGGGGCAACTCTTTATTGTGGAACAAAACTGTCAAGGAAATAAAGATAAGTGCATTTTTTTAAATATCCATGAAAACAATCAGGTATAGTTGAACGATAAGAAAAATCTGTTTGATGATATTTCGCTGGTAACTGCTAGCATCTTCAGAAAATTAACATTTTTTGAAGATGCTAGTAGTTACTAGCGAAATATCATCAAACTGATTTTTCTTATCGTTCAACTATACCTGATTGTTTTCATGGATATTTAAAAAAAATTAAATACCGATCACGATGTATATATTTCTAAAGATATCTGCAAATGAGAAGGACTATTTAGATAACTGGTTTATTTAAAGTTGACTAGACGAGCCATAGCACGTCAATGTAGAAACTCACTGTAATATACTCGTTCACGATTCTCGCTCTATCATCATAATCATACGTCATTAGTGTCGTCATCATCATTGTCATTCTTATTAAATGAAAAAGTATAAAATAGCTAGAATTACATGAGCTGCTAAAGAAAAAAGCTGCTATCGAAAGAAAAAATATGGACGTAGGAATTAGAAGAATTAACATCACGCATACGATAATAATACGTTTCGATTTTCTAATTTAGAATCGGAATGAAACTATAAATCGAATAGATAATTGAAGTCAATGGGTGGATTGTAACAGTGGTCGGCTTTGCTAAATTCTGACCGGTAATTGCTCGATAGCAAAATTGAATGTTAGGGATCGATGAAATCTCTCAATTCCAGTTGATTGTACTCATCTTGATTAACTATAATCTTTAAATTGAATAATTTAATGTTTAATAAAATCTTTAACTTTGACATTAGTCTTAAAATATTTAAAGATCTGAAGACTGGATTAATTGGATTATAATTTTAGTTGATTACTTGTTTTAATCATGTTTCGCTGATTGGTAGCCGGTGGATTGTCGAAACCAAAAATAAGAATCCGAGTTCGCTTTCTATATTAGTTCATCATCTCGTTCTATATAACTTGGAAAAGTTTTTAATAATTATGCTTGTTTTGAAAAACGCATTAAGTTGTATTTGAGACTATATATTGCCTGCCTATTGAAACATGCAAGTGCTCAATTCTAGATCCTAGACGAAGATCCGCAGTATCACAATCTTCAGGAAACGACACAAATTTCGCCTTACAACTTTCGGTTAGCTACTGTTGGTGGGGCTAGCTGCAGTAGTGTCACCAATAACAACTATATCTGTGATGAAGAGGACGAATCGTCGTTACTTAGCAGTAAAAATCGAGCGCAACGATACGTGAACGCGGTGCGTAAACGAAAAGGACTCAAAATCAAAGAAATTACAGTTAAATTCGCGGAGAAGCAGAGAACTCTAGGTAAAAACAAATAAAGACCAAACAAAAAATCAGTGTGTTAATAATCCAAAATTTGTTTGTACAATATTATATACTTGTCAAGGATAACAAAATGGTCATTTTAAAATGTTGGACGCTATTTCAAAAGATCGTCTATTTCTATCACACACAGATTTTATTGATTGTTATTTTTTCACAACTTCTTTTACACATAATATTGGTTGGTCATACCATAATCTGCCTTTTGTTCATTTGATTGTATCAAAAGTTAAGATAATCCCGACATTGACTATGCTTAGTTTCTTCCGTATATTTTTAATTCATCATAATTATAACAATATTTTTTATAATCGGTTGACAAAATAGTATTTCAATAAAATATTTGGCAGTTAAAAAACAAATTTCTTTGTACATTTTTTCTTTTTTCGTTAGTCTCAATAGATTCCTACCTTTATGTTTGTGCATATTTGGAATCAATCTGTTTATACCGTTTAACATCATATAGGCACCGGAGTACTACGATATTTTATTACCCTGCGTAAAGTATCACATAGAAGTGCTTAACGCAATAATCTTAGCCTAATAATTTTATTAATGCATTATTTGTATGTGGAATGATATAGTGGCCCGTTCAGATAATGTAAAGCTCCTATTTGTTTCTGTAAAAAATACTTAACAAATGAGATAAGTTTTTGGTTCTGGATTCTTAATAACTTATTACAAAACGCTAAAGATTATATCAGTGAGTATTAAATAATTTTGTATCATTTCCAAGTAATGTGCAAACAAAACAAAATAGAAAAACGCATTAAGTTGTATTTGAAACTATATATTGTCTGCCTATTGAAACATGTAAGTGCTCAATTCTAGATCCTAGACGAAAATAGGATATGGGATCTGGGTATACTCAACTTTAGGGAATTTTTAGATCACGGCTGTGTAATAATAGTATACAACCGGATCTGTCAAAATCTGGACAAATAGGGCTTTCTTTTTCATGTATGTTAAATCACAATGTGTTAAGGGTGCCCCATACAATAGCTTTTCATTTTGCTAAATAAAATGGTTATATTCTTCTCTAAATTGTAATACTTGCATCTTTATGAATTGTTTTGTTAAAGTTTCAATCAAATATAGTTTTTGCATTTCTTCCATTATATTGTCTTCTGTAAAGCATCGGCTAGCAGTATAGCTCTGAATCTTATTCAATAGACCGCGGGACCATATGGGCTATGCCTTATAATTTGTTTTCGCGTTGATCTGTTTGATTTAAACATTTCCTTTTGCTCAATTAAGTTTGAACTGACAATTAAAAACATGCTAGTGTAGCCATGCTGCTTGTAACAACAGAAACGTTAACATGCATAAAATCTCTGGAAATTCGAAATGATGGCTGAGCGTGGACCGGTCACCAACTCAGTAAATGAATTCATGCGAAATAATGATGAGTTGTGAAATAACGAAGAGTTCGATATGTGCTCATAAGCATAGTAGCATTTGCACGCAGTAGTAAAAATATAAACAATTCAGAAAGATCTTTGTAAAACTGCATGCTTGCTGCTGGGTATTCATCCTGTCGCAAATATGTCCAAATTTACAATGGAGACCGGCTTAAAACAGAAAACTGACCAACTTCAGCTGAAATCAACAAATCAAACTGAAATCTTTTTAATTAAATAGTTTTGTATTAATAAATAAAATAACCAAATATTTTATATGCAGAAGTATCAAAGTCATTTAATCAAAATGGTGAATTTGCTCATTTGTTTAAATTTGAATTTAAATTTGTTTTCAAAAGTAAAATTTTAAAATCCTAATTGTATTGAAAAATATCATTTTGATTCGACATTACACAATGTCAATTTCATCTGATTAGTAAATTTTTTAAATTTTTATATTTCGAGTTTGTAAGTGTTTTAGATTTGTTTAAGGAGGCGTGGTACGTTTTATTCAAAATTCTTTTTGGACTTTTGGATTAAAATCACTAGAATGTAAATTTATTTTATATTTTACTACCTGCTAGTAAAATCAGACAAACAATTATAAATGTGCTTTGTTTTGTTGTACTCCGATTATGCTAAAGCAGTACCTAATAAAATCAAAAAAAAATGTGTTTTGATGAACCTGAACTTAAAATTTAATAAATTAGAGCTCCAAAATTCCAAATTTAATAATAAATTGATAAAAATTTAGCACAAATAATTTACGTAATTAGTGAAAACGACAAAATTACATAAACACTTAATGTTGTTGAGATTCACGGCAAATAAAATTTGATTGTTTAATTAATAAAATAAAATTTAATTGCTTTAATTTAGTTAATTTGGTTAATTTTTAATTTCTGCTAGTTGCATTTATAGCACATTTCTACTATTTACAAAATTTACGATCGAACACAGAGTATTCTATCTTTTATAAGCTGACAGGCCATTTTTTAATAAAAAGTTTATTCTCGAGGGCCGTGCATATAAAAATATTGTCTTAAAAATGATTTTTTAAAAATACGTATTTCAATGACAATTCAAAACGTTAGATATTAGATTTTGTAAAGATATTTTATAAAAATCTTCACAAGAAGATAAAAATTGAATTATATGGTATTAAAACGTCAGGGGTCAATTTATGGAAGCAAAAATCTTCATAATAGAAGACAAATGTTTTTCTAACAACCTAGATTCTGAGATATTTTTATTAAGCGGCATTTATTAAATGAGCTTTTCACATAGATAGTACTTATATCTTGATATGTCTCACTTAATTATGAATAAATTGGCAGGGACGTCCATTCCTTGATATTTTCCTCTCAAGAGTGTCATTTTGAACATCAATCAATTTCAAATATCATTTATAGTGTCGCTTTCCAGCAAATAAATAGGGCTTATAAAAAAGACAAAAGGTTTTGTGATGCTCAGTCTTCGAAGCGTTTGTCAAATTCGGATTTGGCATCGTTTATTTTTGATATATGAGTGAAAAAGTCAAGATCAGGATGATTTTGATTTAATTTTGAACAACATGGAACATACATTAAATGTTCTTCTCTAATACCAAACGTGGTGTTAGAGAAAAAGATAGCATTACTATAAAATTCGAGATAGGTGAGTGGGTTCCAGTTTTTGAAGCTGTCAGGTGCAAAATAAATTTAAATTTATTTAATTGTATCCGTTTTATGGATAAAAAACAATTAGTAATGTACATCGATTCATTCCGCTCACTTCTCGGAGCTATTTATTTGTCGCATAATATAACTCGAGTATAACTATTTTGCAAGTTTACCTAATGCTACCACGAACATCTAACTTGGAGCATATGTTTTGCTCTTGTAACCTTCTATAATTAAGCGTTTTACACGTAAATGGTGGCCCGAGCTAGTGTGAATTAAAAACCGCACACCACTAATGTTTCTATATAATTATTGGAGCTGGATTAAAGTAAAGAATAAATTATTTTTGATATTTCGCTGACTACTTCTGTTAGCATACTCAGAAAATATGCTAACAGTAGAAAAAAAATGTAATTTTCTGAAGATGCTAACTGAAGTAGTTAGCGAAATATCAAAAATAATTTCCTCTTTCCTATAATTAAATCAACATACAAGTAAATGGTGATATCAATTGCAAGACATCGGGTTCGATCTATATTCACGAATGCCCTAATTGTTCGCCCAGTACGTGGGACAGTCCGGAACGAGCATACATGCAAACAATCGGATAGCCGATATACGGGCGAAACGAATCAACAATGGTGGCATTGTTAGTATAGAATGAATCAACCAGATCATGTAACGATAACAGTACTCATAACATCTATTTCTGACCAGACACGTCGCTAGATCTGTCAACAATTGTCGACAAAAGATTGAATTAGTTGATGTTGGTAACGTATACAGGAGTAGGCTATAGTAGCCACAGAAGATGGTAACATACTACGCATGACATAGAGGTGGAAGGTCTGACCGTAGATAGGGCATAGTATTGGGTGTTAATTATGGATAGGCATGCGTGGTAGTGACCTTGAGCGAAAATATATATATTCTCAATTAACCATTAAAAAATAAACCAAACCCGAATCTACGCTACAATGAATGACAGTCACACGTGGAGAAGTATTTGGACTTCAAAATCCCAAGCATCTTGCCTTGCAGACAACGAATTCTACTCTGGCTACTGTTCTGCTAAGATGATAAATTCGATGCAGAGTGAAATAGAGAGTCTCAAGACAGATATAGTCTCCAACAAACTAATCCGCAAACTTTCCAATAAGCACATATCAACATCCAACACAGCAACTTAAACTGCCCCTGTCGTTTCTAATGTCCTTTCTCCACCCACCGACCCTACCAACCATATACACTTCCCATTCCATGTCATATTCACTCCCCGACCCCCCGTCCGTCAGTCCCGTCTCGTTTCTCAATAACTTGCATCCATCAATCAAAATCACCTCCATCAATCTCCACGATCCTTCCACCCATAACCTTTCCTCACATCGCTTGCCACCCTCTTTATTATCATTATCCTCTATGTCTCCCTTCGTCAAACAAAATCCCTCCAAATCATCAACTGCCAGCTCTTCTATCGTGATCTCACCTACTCACGTCAGTCGTCCTCCTTTACGGAAGCGCTTTGCTTCTCGCGATCGTTGCGTCATTGTCACTAATATCACGCCTTCCAACTCCTTATCTCCACAAGCACGTCTAGACCACGATGTTTCCGCCTTCAGATCCATCCTCTCGTCTATCGTCCATGAGAATAAATCATTCTTTTTCAAGGACATTTCTCCTGTCGCATTTATCCGTCTAAACAAATCTTCTCAATCTAATCCTTCCCAGCTCCCTCTCCTAAAATTGTTTTCAAGCATTGCTCTAACGCGTCTTCTGTCCTCTCTAAACGATTTAAACTCATGTCATGTTCAACCACTCGCATTTTCCCCGATCGCACCCCTTCTAAAATCGCACAACTCTCTTCTGCCCGTATCGAAAAACGCCGTCTCGAGGAAAACGGCGAAACATCTCTCCATCCCAAACATCGACGGAAATTTTCAAATTGTCCACACCCGCCCAAAAATTCGATGGCGCTCCATCACCCCTATGTGTCTCTTCAACTAGACTCTTTCGCCACAGCACACGGTTTCCGCCTCGGTCTCCTCGACACTAGATCTATTCGAAATAAATCCGATATTATCCTCAACCTAATAACCAAGCAATCCATCGATCTCTTCTGCCTCACCGAATCCTGGCACTCAGATTCCAACGACCTTTCAATTCGCGGTCCGCTCTCTGCCGGTTGCTCCCTAGTCGATCCGCCCGCCCCCTTAGCTTATACCGTTCTAAATTCTCTAATTATGGCGGCATCGTCGCATTCGCGCGTCACCTCGCGTCTCTTCGCAAAATCAATCCCCCTTTCAGTCCTTGCTCTTTTGAATTGCCCACTTGTCGTTATTCTAACCCGATCAATCTAGATCTCGCCATTGTATACCGTCCTGGTTCATCAGCTCCTACATCCTTATTTTTTACCGAACTCGCTGACCTTCTGTTCTACTGTTCTTTGTCCTCCATCCCTTCAATCGTTCTTAGCGACTTCAACATCCACCTCGACCGCCCCTCTTCCACCGAGTCCATCCAGTTCAACGACATTCTATCAAACAACAATTACAAACCAATCATTACTGCCCCCACACATATCCTTGGTGGGGCATTAGACATCATCGCCGTCCCTAATCATTTTGCTGCATACTCCTCACTGTCCATCTCTGATCCTAGTCTATCCGATCACTTTCTCGTCACCCTCAATCTCACTCACAACCACACCCCTGCTCCCACACCTACAATCCTACGTCGACCTTGGATAAATCTTGACCTCTGCCTTCTCCGCTCTGCCTTACTCAAATCGTCTCAAAGCGTCGTCTCCGCCATGCTTTGAGAGTCTATCACCGCTATCTCAGACGTGCTTTCCGCTCGATCACTCGGTATTTCCGTGATTCCTATCTTGCTCTTCGCCTGTCTCATCTCAACCTACTACGTACCAAATGCAACTCCTTCTGGCAGCAAAAAATCAACACTTTATTCAACACTAAGACTCTCTGGCATACTTTTAACTCAATCCTGCCTCGTTCCTCTTCGCCGTGCAACATCAATGCTAATGATTATTCGTCATTTCTCCAGACTAAAGTATCCACGCTGCTCTCTGACACCCCGGTCTCCATCTTATCCCACTCTTCCCAGTCTACTCTCATCCTTCCGGAACTCTTACATCTTCTCCATATCTAACCTACAGAAGTATCATCTGTCCTCATGTCCTTGCCCAACAAAACCTCACCTGCCGATCCCCTGCCTACTCACATATTAAAATCTATATGCTCATCAATATCTCCGTTTCTCACAACCTTGTTTAACTCGTCCATCCGCAGTCATATATTCCCTTCACACTGGAAATCCGCAATTGTTCGTCCCCTCCTTAAGAAACAATCGCTCGACCCCTGCCTTCCTTCTAGCTATCGCCTCATTTCACTACTCCCTACTCTCTCAAAGCTCTTAGAACGCCTCATCTTAATACAGATCAATTATTACAATATTACAAATATTACAAATATTACAATCCGCTTTCCGCTCTAATCACTCCACAGAAATCGCCTGCATGAAAGTTTACAACAACTTAATCATTTCTCGAGATAAGGCTCTATATAGTGTTCTCATCGACTTCGACCTCCCCTTCGCGTTCGACATTGTCGACCACTCCGTCCTCCTTTCTCGCCTTCGTTATGATTACGGCTTTTCTTCCTCCTCCGTAGCATGGTTTGCCTCATATCTATCCGACCGTTCCTTTCGCGTCTGTTCTAATTCATCATCCTCCCCTCCCATCCCTATCTTTTGCGGGGTCCCACAAGGTTCAGTCCTAGGTCCCCTGCTTTTCTCTCTTCTGCTTGGCGATCTCTCTCCGTTTATCAAACCTTACTCCTTTAACGTCATGCAATAAGCCGATGACATCATCCATGATCATGCATCCGCACATCGCATACACGATATCGGCAATTCTGCCTCCAACTGTCTTGTTTCTATCTACAATTGTCTCTCCAATCTCCATCTCGTTCTAAACCCCGACAAGTCCAAAATATTGTGGATCATCCCCCGTAAACCAAACATATCTCCTCCCACTGTATATTTTGCCTCATCGATCATTCCCATAGTCCACAATCTCACTTTCTTAGGCTTCCATTTCGATAATCACCTTTCTTTAAAACCCTTCGTCGGTGACAAGGTCCGCTCGTATAAGTTAATTTTCCGTGACATCCGCCGTATCCACCCCCTTATCGACTTTCGTTCTTGTATGTATCTTCTTTCAACGTTTTTTTCCCCTAAAATCGATGACTGCCTTAGCCTTTTCGCCAATTCTCCAAAATCCATAATCCTACCACTACAACGCATAATCAACTCCGTCGTTCAAGTGTTCTTTTGTCTCCGTCGCTTTGACCACATATCCACATATTTTGCCAAACTCTCCTTTCCCACCTTCCACATCCGCATCACACTCCGCCTTCTACTAATTTTTCGTCTCATCGCTGTCGGCTCCTTATCGTTCATCAACCTTCCTTTCTTAGACGACACTCGCCCCACCTCGCTATCCTGCATTCCGTCATACCCTCTTACTCCACGTTCCCAATTACTCCAACAATTTCGGTCTCCGATCCTTCCTCGTTGCCGCCTCACTCGCCTGAAATCTACTCTCTCTCGACGTCCGCCGCGCTCCCTCCTTTATTACATTCAAACACCTCCTCCCTTTACACATTCTCGACACATGATTTACATTTTTGTTTTGTTGTGGTCATGTAAGCGTACGCTGGCACGCATTTGCTACGCTAAAAAATATATTTTAAAATGAATATAGCAACAGTACGCTTTTACATTTGGCTGCTCGTATGGGTAGTATTCGGCAGGTTCCACTTCTAATTGAATATAATGCAAGCTATTAAATACAGAATACAGATGATCAAGCTGCGATACACCTTGCAACAATGGGAGATTATGCGGAAATAGTTGAGTTTCTAATTTTACCGGGAGATGATATGAATCGTATAGATTTTGAACAATTGACACCACTTAACTACGCGAAACTATATGGAGCTATCCAAGTTGAACTATTAAATGAGAAAAGTGCGTCAATGCGGCATGATTTATGGCTTGATCATAATACTTTAATTGTTATTTTATTATATCGAGAAATAAAATCTAAATTTACCATATCTAATTTTAGATCATCGCACTAAAGCAAATAATATTGAAGTAATATTTGTTATAAATTTAACCCTAAAATAAAAATATAAAAATATATAAAAAGTGACTTATTTTATATTTCACTTTTAAATTTTAAATATAAATTGTATAACTTTATATAAATAAATGTATAAATGAATTTAATAAATTTATCTCAATATTGTTAAAATGTTTTATAAAATTAAAATTGTTAATAAATAAAAACAAAGAGTTAATTTGTGTTAATATTATTTTCATATTTTTAAGATAGATATTATTAAATTTATCTGGATAAATCCAGTAGTTAACAAGATAAATAAAATAGATTTAATTCAGCAAAATAAACTTAGCTAAAGATCTATCTTAAATAAATTTAGCGGAAAAATCAAGGTCGTTTACTTTATTTTTTTAAATAGTTGATACCGATCCATTTTTTGCTGGATCAAAGAAATGTGATATTTCGTTAACTTCTGTTAACATCTTTAGAAAATTGCCTGAAGATTACCAGAAAATCACCTGAAAATTACAATTGTAATTTTCTGAAGATGCTGATAGAAGTTAGTGAAATAACAAAAATAATTTCCTCTTTTCTTTGATCCAGCTCCATTAACTATTTACTTTATTTTTAAAATTTTTTTAATAAATCGTAGTTTTATTTATTTTATATAACAAATAAAAGGAATCATTAGGAATCCAAACGGTTAAAATATATTAAAATTGTAAGATATTTTATTTATAAAGCCGAAAGTGATAATAAAGACTGTATTTTGATTCTTAAAATGGTATTTAAGCCATAAATATGCCATTTTATTGTTTACAGTAATCCAATTTTGATATTTACAGTAACCTTGAGGATATCTACCAATATGTATTTTTGAGTTATATTTGAGAACAGGTTGTGGAACATGATTAATTAAATTAATGGAGCAATTCACAAAAATTAAAGAACACCATTTTTATCGTATAATTACGAGAGTCAGAAAAGTTGACTTTTAATATTTTTTTATTTTTTAAATAAAAAGTTACTTTGTAACTAATAAAATAAACAATAAAATAATGTTCAAGCAAAATTAATAACTTTGTCTGAACCGAGGCGAACAACAACAAAAGGCTTTATGCGAACATCTGAAAACATAACATATAAATATCAGTACATTCTCCCAACGATATAATCAGACAAATAGTTCGGTGATCGACGCATACGTGTCGATCGTCGAAATTCCATTGACGGGATCTGCTGTAGATCTACTTGTTGCTCTTGACAATCGTGAACTTTATTCAGATCATAATTCTCATTAGGTATATGCGACGCTGAGCTTGTAGCACTGTTATTTGAATCCACCTCTGTTTGTAAATTGTGGATATTCGGAGTAAAAATTGCAGGGGGTGAATCGTCCATCTGACAATTTTGAGATATGTTGGATTCTTCGAATACATTTTGATTACAGTTATTGGGAGCTAGATATTGAGTTGAAATGTGAGTCTCTTTTCCATTAGGGTATCGAACTAGAGCGTAGTTCTCGTTGGCATGAATAAGCTCTGCGCGATCTACAAGTGGATTGTTTTTACTAATACGGTTGAAATTCTTTACAAATATAGGTCCAGGATTGATTAACCACTCAGGTAAGCTGACTCCCTTAGCTGATCTGCGATTGAATTTGAATATACGTTCATGAGGCGTTTCATTAGTCGAAGCGCATAAAAGAGATCTGATCGAATGAAGTGCCTTTGGAAGTGTTGTTTCCCACCGTTCGATTGGAATCTTATTATTTTGATGATCCAACCGTATCGCGTTCCATATCAACCCGTTATAGCGCTCAATCTGGCCATTTGAGGTAGGATGGTAGAGAGTGGAATATGATAGCGTGATTCCCAATGTCAATAAATATTTACGGAACTCTACTGACGTGAAAGAAGTACCCCGATCGGTATGGATATTCTCAGGCGTGCCAAATAATGCGAACAACGACTCAAGACACTGAATTACCGATCGAGAACTGGTGTCAGCACAGGGAAACCCAAAGGGAAATCGGCTATATTCATCTACTATAGATAAAATATATCTTTTCTTACTCGAGCTGGGCAGCGGACCTTTAAAATCTAAGGACAAACGCTCCCATAGTTTACTGGCTTTAATCAAGGTACTTCGAGGGGGTTTATAAAAAAGAAGGTTTTATTTCGTTGCAGCTAGGACAACCTTTGATGACTTTTCTAACATCTTCAATAGAATACGGAAAATTTCAATGACGTACATAGTGCCACATCCTTGTTACCCCAGGGTGACACAAATGATCATGCATCCTTTCGAGTTCTTTTAAATCACTCGTGACTGATCCTAAAGCAATTCGAGTCATAGCGTCAGCTACCTGATTTTCTTTGCCACATCGATATGACACGTCAAACTGATATTTGGACAATTCTATTCTCCAACGATTGATTTTGTCATTTTTGATCTTACTGTAATGTTTATTTGAGAACAAAAATGCCACGGATTGTTGATCCGTCAGAACGGTGAAATGTCTACAGGATAAATAGTGACGCCAGTATCTTATAGATTCTACTATGGCTAGTGCCTCTTTCTCAACAGCTGCATATTTCATTGCGTTCTTATCCAGAGTACGTGAGAAGAATGCGACTGGTTTAAAATTTTGAGACAAAGTAGCACCGATCGCAAAGGCAGATGCGTCTGTCTCGACCACGAATGGGACTGAGAAATCTACTTTAGACAATGTAGTTGATGCAAGGCTGTGTTTCAGACTTGCAAATGATTCTTTTGCATGAAGAGACAGCGGAAAAGATACAGTTTGTGCTAAAGGTCGAACGACATTTGAAAAATTCTTTATCCATCGAGAATAGTGTACGAACATTCCTATAATACGTTTAAGTTCGACTAATGATTTTGGCTCAGGCATTTCCAATAAGGGTTTGACACGATCAGGGTCAGGTGAAATGCAACCGTTATCTATCTGGTAGCCAAGAAAACATACCTTAGAGACTCCGAAAATACATTTTGACGTATTTAAAGTGATATTATATTTCTTAGCAACTTCTAAGAAGCGATCAAGATTCCTTTGGTGAAGTTCCTTTGTTTCACCGCCGATAATAACATCATCCAAATAAGCGTACGTAGATTCAAGATCCTCTTCCTCGATTAACTTAGCGATGATACGTTGGAAAGCTGCCACTGCATTTGTCAATCCGAACGGTAGGCGTTTAAATTGGTACAAACGACCATTAGCTTCAAATGCAGTGTAATGCCTCTCATTCTCCTGAATGGGAACCTGATGATAAGCATTCTTTAGGTCTAATCGACTGAAACTTTTGAATGGAGATAGCTTATCAATGAATTCGTCAATCCTTGGAAGAGGGAAGCCTTCAAGATGAGTGAATCGATTCACCGTCAAACTGTAATCTATTACCATTCGCACTTCGCGACCAGGATTTTTAACCAGAACAACTTGTGCACGCCACGGAGACGTGCTATTCTCGATGATACTGAAATCTAATAGGCGTTTTACCTCGGCTGCGATAAAACAGTTATCTTCTGGAGTTCTTTGACGAGATGGAATTGCAACAGGTTTTACCGCTTTGTCTAGGAATTGAAATAGAAACGGGGCTTCAACTTTCATTTCCCTAACACCTGCAACAACGACCAAAGGACGTTCTACTCCGTTGAATTCTATGGTCACCGTCGAGTGTTGACGAAGAAAGGGTACACCGAGGATCACATCTGTTACTAGGGTGGGGAGAATGAAGAATTTTACATTTCGATAGAAACGATTGTTTAAAACAACATCGGCGAATGTACAATGTCTTAACTCACAGGAAAATTCAGATGCAGCGAGAGAAACTTTTAAATTTGTGGATTTTCTCACAAGCTTGCACTTTGTAGCGACATCACTTCTGACAATATTAAATGAACTTCCAGAATCGATCATCCCGCTTACTGAGATATTATTCAAACTTATAGTTGGCTGGATTAAGTTTGATGATGACGCGTTTGTTGTGCTTATTGAATATAAAGACGCAGACGTACCAGAATTTCTTGAACGGCACATGTTAGAAAAGTGTCCTTTCTTGCTGCACGTATGACAGGTAGTGTTGCGAGCAGGACAGTTACTCCGCACGTGGCGGTTTCGACCGCAAAAGTAGCACCGCTCTTGACTTTTGATTGCGGAATATTCTTGTTGTGTTTCCGAATCATCTCTGGGTAAATTTGTCAACTGCGGTGGATTAGCATAGTTAATCATAGATTCCATATTTTCAGATTGAGTGATATCCCGTGAAGATAACTGGAATTCCGATGCTTCAGCCTGTGCCAACTCGATTGATCGAGCGATCCGATAAGCACTCTCTTTGTTAAGATTGACGGTTTCAAGTAGACGTTCTCTGATCGATGTGGAAATAATTCCAGCCACAAAAGTATCCAACAACAAAGAATCTCGATGTTCTCGTGAAGTTACATCTTTGAACTTGATTTGACGGGCAACGGATTCTGTCGTTTGAATAAACTGGTCGATTGTCTGGTTTTCACCTTGCTTCAAATTATGCAGCTGATGTCTTGCATATACATCTCCCCTGTCCTTTATAAAACTTCTACTTAACGTATCGATCGCGATATCATAATCATCGACTCCTTCGATGATATCATAAAGGATTGGAGAGATGTGGTTGATCAGAAGGTCAAGCTTTTGTTGGTTTGTGACATCTTCAAGAACTCGTACAAACGCATTGAATCTTTGTAGCCAATGACGCCAAACTTTTGCCGAATCAATCCCATCGGTTAAAGCATCTAGGATCGCTGGTTTGAGTAGCTTGTCCATTCACAATGTTCGCATAAATTGAACCGAGGCGAACAACAACAAAAGGCTTTATGCGAACATCTGAAAACATAACATATAAATATCAGTACATTGTCTTTGTGGTGTATGTGTTCAATTGCATTCAGTGTTCTGTAAGAGAGGACAAGACTGATGTACCATTGCCCATTTGTATGACAGTACTAATGCGTTGCATTAGGAAGGAGCCAGCCCGCTGGTCGTCTACAAATCGGCGAAGCTTTTTGATGAGCAAACGAAAGAAGTTAGATTCTCTTGATTAATTCCTTTTAAATTATTTTTTACAAATTGAATTTATTGTCAAATTATATAAGAAAATAACGATTTCCTCAACGATTTTGGATTATTTAAGATTTTCTATAATTGAAATTTTTAACGATAAGAATTTGTTAAAATTCTAAAGATAATAATTTAAATAATATTTATGTCAATACATTTCTATGTATTTTGTGTTTTATAAATAAAAATAATAAATATTTAAAAATTTAAAGATTATAAATATTTTTCGCTTAAAAGTTCAAATTTATTTTTGTAAAATATTTTTTGATATTAGATTTGGGTAATGTTTAGAGGCTATGTCTTCCAAGTGCTTCGTTGAGTACTTCATGTATTCTTTGAGTAATGTTTTGTTAAATACCGCATTTTTCCGGTTCTCATATTTTGCATAACAGAAGGTATTAGTAAGATACGTATGTGCTAATTCAGCTTTTGACCGAGAATAATCATATTAATCACCTAAAAAATTGGTTTCTAATAAACATACAATTATTCCTGTCAGTTCTAGATTATTTCTGTCAGTTCCAGATTATTCCTGTCGGTTCCGCTCGCTACGCTCGCGGATTGAGCTCAATCTATCGATAAAAGGTCATGCCTAAAAAAGCGAAATCTCATATCCCTGTTCCTGATCAAGAATCTTCCACATCGGAATGCAATGATGGTTATACCAGCTTTAAAGTTGGATGCGATTCCAAAGATTGCGATGTATGGACACTTGTTCGTGTTAAAATATCCGACCACTCGGTGTATAAACGTAAACATTTCACTTGCGGTTTTTGTACATCAGTACGACTACTACAGTTATCCTGCTCCTCTACTCCTGTATCACACACGACCACTCAGACCAATGCTGTTTTAGATGTTTCCCTCGCATCAACACCTGACTTCGCATCTTATAATCCCATTATTGAACCTACTCTCTCACACACTCCTCGTTCAACTACGTACAAAACTTCCATTAATCTTTCTCATTCTAACAATGCTAACGGTAAAGCTTTTCATCTCGTACCTCCTCTTTCCTATTCATCCCCCAATCTAAATAAATCTCAAACTTCTTTATTCTCTTCACGTACTTCTTACTCGACCTCTCCCGTATCACTTCTCAATAATTTACATCCTTCCATCAAAATCATTTCCAGTAACATTTCCGATCAAGTGATTCAACACTCCATTCCTGTCCCTCATGCCCCAACATATCTTAATTATCCTTAATCTACCTCCCACGTAACACTTCCAAATAATTTACATCCTTCATTTAAAATCATATCCAGTCACATCTCTGATCAATCGATTCAACACCCCGCTCCTGTCACACTTGCTCCAACCAATATTAATTCTTTATCAATCACCCCTGTCATTTCCACTTCTATCTGATCATCTGCCTTACTCCTACCAACTCTGTCCGTCCACCACTTCCACGAAATCGTTTCCCTTCGCGCGATCGCTGTATAATCATATCAAACTTAAAGCTTTCCGAATCTGCTTCTCCACAATCTCGCCTCGATGATGATGTATCTGCTTTCAGGTCTATCCTAGCAACCATTCTTCCTGATGATAACCCATCCCTCTTCAATAATATCGCTCCTGTATCCTTTATTCGTTTAAACAAATCCACTAAATCCAATCATCTCAGTCCTCTACTCTTAAAAATCGTTTTCCGACATAGTTCACATGCCTCTTTTGTACTCTCCCAACGATTTAAACTTCTTACCACTTCATCTACTTGCCGTATCTTTCCTAACCGCTCCCCTACTGATATTGCCCAGCTCAATTTAGCTCGCATTGAGAAACATCGACGTGAAACAAACGGCGAGTCATCCTTATCTATACGTCAAATCAACGGAAATTTTCACGTTGTACACACAAGGCCAAAAATTCGATGGCGTCCCATCTCTCCCCCTTGTCTTCTTCGCTAGTCAATCTCGCTCCTAAGCATACTTTTCGTCTTAGTCTATTCAACACTCGCTCCATTCTTCATAAAGCTGATATGCTTCTCGATATCTTCGATCAATTATCTATCGATATTCTCTGCATTACCGAATCCTGGCATTGTGACTCCGACGATCTTGCTATTCGTCGTCTATGTCGCTCTGGTTGTTCTCTAGTTGAATCAGCTCGTTAAATTGCCTCTCATACATCTACTGCTTCTAACCATGGCGGTATTGTTGTCATTGCTCGTCACCCAATGTCTTTACGTAAAATCAACGTTAACATCCGTTACACTTCGTTCGAATTACTCATATGCAGATTATCAACGCCTTTCCCTCTGGAACTTGTGATTGTATACCGTCCAGGTTCAGTTGCCCCATCACGTATCTTCTTTAACGACCTTGCAGATCTAATGTCTTCACTGTTTATTGTCTTGTACTCCTTCTTTTGTTCTCGGTGACTTTAATATTCGTCTTGATCGCCCGGCTGACTCTGACTCTATCACTTTAACTAATCTTTTTTCTGATTTTAACTATAAATTACTTTCAACAAGCCCAACTCATATTCTCGGCGGTGCTCTCGACATCATTGCTGTTCCTAACTGCTTCAATGACTATACCTCCTTGTCAATTAATGATCCTGGTTTGTCCGATCATTTCCTTGTCACTCTTACTCTTACTCGTCCCCATCCTCCTTCTCCGCCTTTACCATTATCTACACCAAGTCGACCCTGGAAGCTTCTCGATATCCCTATTCTCTGCACAGCCTTACTCAATTCTTCACTCTTTTTACTTCCTCTTAACTATCTCTCTCCCGATAATCTCTGCATTCTGTTTGATTCTGAACTTACGTCGATCCTCAATAACCTTCTGCCTAGTCGACTTCGACGTTCCCAGCGCTTGCGCCATGCTTCCGTGTTCGATTCTGAATGTAGTCTTTCTAAGCGTCGACTCCGTTACTCTTTTCGTATTTATAAACGCTTTCTTAAACGTTCTCCCAACTCACTCACTCCAAATCTTTGTGATTCGTACTTTTCTCAACGCCGTTCATATCTCATTCTTATACGTACTAAACGTACTATCTTTTGGCGAAATCAACTCGAGTCATCTTCCAACTCTAAATCTCATTGGAAAATCTTAAACTCTATTCTTTCACGATCATCTACTTCTTGTAATTTAAATCCTGATGATTTTTCTTCTTATCTACAAACTAAGCTATCTAATTTGCTTTACCGAATACCAATTATATCCATGGTAAAGCAATGAAGTCTATGTATTGTATAATGAACACATTTGCTAAGCTTAAGCCGAAACTATTCAAGCATCTATATTGCGCCTTAGTCCTCCCGCACGTGGAATACTGCTCACAACAACTTCCCCATCCACCAAAGCTGAAATAACGAAAATTGAGTATATCCTGCGTAGAGGAAACAAACTTTGTATTGACTCACATTATTCTTACACTGAGCGTCTAGCTTGTTTGAAACTGTTTTCAAGGGCTCAAATTCTACTATATTTAGACCTCGCAGCGATGTGGCTCTTAGTTTATGGAACGGAAGGTTTCTCATCATCTTGTATACAATTACGTAATTCGAGTAGAAGAGGTCACTCTCTAGCGCTATTTAAATTCGCCCACAGTAAAGTCAGGAGTGTGAGTAGGCTTTCCCACCGCTCATTGAATATTTGGAATTTGTTACATGAGGAAGTTTCTAGTACTGCTAGCTATCGCCACTTCAAAAAGCTGATGTAGAAGTGGATTGTCAATTCCGGTTTGGATGCGTTGATCTATTTTGATATTTAATGTTTTGAAAACAAAATTTGTGAACAGTTGAAACAGCCATTTGCGGCTAGTAACTTGTAACCTATAAAAATATAACCTTTCAGCAATCGCTGTGTATGATACTACCTTAATAAATAAGTTACATTAATCATTGCTTTTGTTATATATAATTAAGCATTACCAGGTTTAAAATGTTTTCTGATTTAGGGCTTAGAGTGACAGCATTACAGCGATTATTCATGCATATCTCGAGCTTTTATAATAAATAATAAAGATAGAAACATAATTATGTATCTGAGATTTTCATCCTCATTAATCATACCCAAAATCTACGTTCCTTTCGCTTTACGACCTTGATCTCATTTTCTTTTTCCGATTTTAGCTTGTCCATCTGAATTATCACTTGATTCCCACCGATTAGCGATTTATCTTGCTTTTTGAAAACCATTTCTAACATGACCTCGCGGCTGTAATTCCGCCATTGGCGACCGTAGCAGAGGATAACGTTGTGTTATCAGCAGACAGACTACACTCATTTTGAGTCGTATTCACTTCAAAACCAATTCAATACGATAAATTTTAAAACAAAGTGCCCTTGAATGCCGTAATAAAATGTTGGTTTTCTTTGTTTCTATCTTCAGGACACCGGAAACCGTGCACATTTAAATGCACTTCACATTTTGTTTCCTTTTCAGGGAAGCGCCATATTCACCAATATCTTTAATCCACTGAATGCAAACATCTTCGTTTTTGCATGCCTCAGACACTTTGGTGACAATATTTAAAGGCATATTGATCAAAAAAGTAAGTAACGAGATGTATATATAATTAACTCTATGCTATCAACGGATAATTTTTCTATAACCTTTCGTAACACTTCTGTGCCTTATACTTTCCAACATTTTCCTCATTCAAATTTAAACTTTCTTGATTATAACTACATACAATATAAATAACATACAACTAACGACTTGCAGACTAACGGAGTTTAAACATTCTTGATAATAACTAACTACTTGCAATTTTTCCTGTGAGTTCCGCTCACTACGCGCGCGGATTGAGTCACTGGACAAAAACTTTCCTGATATAAATGCATACAAAATATAAATTGTATCACAGACCTACAACGAGCTTATACAAACCTACAACGAGTTTTAACGACAACGAAAACGCATTTTCAATTTTCACTGACATCTTATTATGGCAAAGAGAAAGCTAACTAAAAATGTCTGCCAGCAACTCAAGTCCGTCAAGGAAACTTACATCGAAAAGCAAATTGGATGCGACAACAAAGACTGCAATGTTTGAACTCACGTTCTGAATCCTTTCACTGACGAGGACAACGTTTCAGGACGGAATTTCCTCTGCGACTTCTGTTGTGCTGTCCTCGTAGGTAAACTAATGAAGCATGACAACTCATACGGTGGAGACGTTCTGGAGGCTAACAAAACAGAGTTGTGCTCAATAAATTACATGAATGATGTCTCTCAGTCGACTCAGACCGCTGTTATACATAAACCGTCAACAAACGACAAAATATCTTCCAAGCTATCGGCGTCATCCGTTTGCTTACTAACTACTTCGCCATCTATGAAACCCGTTCTTGAAACTTCTCTCACACACACTCCTCGTATTACTACGGATAAAACTTCCCTTATACTTCATCTTCCTAACAATGCAAACAGTAAAGGCCTTCATCTCGTACCTCATTTTTCCAATTCCTACCAACATCAAAATAAATATCATACCTCTTTCTTCTCTTCACGTACTCCTTACTCTACCTCCACCGTATCACTTCTCAATAATTTACACCCTTCTGTCAAAATCATCTTCAGTAACATCTCCGATCAACCGATTCAACAATTCACTCATGTCACACATGCTCAAACTATCTTAATTCTTCACTTAGCACCCCTGTCATTCCACATTTACCTGCTCTTCTGCCTCTAATCCTACCAGGTGTGTCCGTCCACCACTTCCAGGTAATCGTTTTCCTTCCCGCGAACGATGCATTATCATATCTAACTTAAAGCTTCCCGAATCTGCTTCTCCTCAATGTCGCCTCGATGAAGATTTGTCTGCTTTCAGGTCTATTTTCTCAACCATTCTTCCTGAGGTGATACATAACTTTTAAATAATATCGCCCTGTATCTTTTATCCGTTTAAACAAATCCACTAAATCCAATCATCTCAGCCATTCATTCCTAGAAATCGTTTTCCAACATAGTTCACATGCATCCTTGGTACTGTCCCAACGTTTTAATCATCTTACCATTTCGTCTACTTGTCGTATCTTTCCTGACCGATCCCCTTCTGATATTGCCCAGCTTAATTTTAAAAAAGATTTATTTTAACGTGGCAAATGTGTGCCGACGTACGCTTACATGAACACAACAAACAAAAATGTAAATCATGTGTCGAGAAGGTGTGAACGGAGAAGGTGTTTGAATGTGATAAAGGAGGGAGCGCGGCGGACGTCGAGAGGGAGTTGATTCCAGGCGAGTGAGGCGGCGACGAGGAAGGATCGGAGACCGTAGTTGTTGGAGTAATTGGGAACGTGGAGTAAGAGGGTATGATGGGAACGCAGCAATAGCGAGGAGGGGCGAGTGTCTTCTAAGAAAGAAAGGTTGATGTACGATGGGGAGCCGACAGCGATGAGACGAAAAGTTACAATAAGAAGCCTGAGTTTGATGCAGATATGAATGATGGCCAGGAGAGTTGCGCATAATATGTGGGTATGTGGTCGAAGCGATGGAGACGAGAGCACTCGAACAACGGAGTTGATTATTCGTTGTAGAGGTAGGATTATGGATTTTGGAGAATTGGCGAAAAGGCTAAGGCAGTAATCGATTTTAGGAAAAGGAAGCGATGAAAGAAGAGACATACAAGAACGGAAGTCAATAAGGGGTCGGATACTGCGGATGTCACGCAGAATTAAGATCGGCGAATGGACTTTGTCACGGACGAAGTGCTTAAGGGAAAGGTGATCATCGAAATGGAAGGCTAAGAAGGTGAGATTGTGTACTATGGGGATGATCGACGAGGCAAAAGATACAGTGGGATGAGATATGTTTCGTTTACGGGGTGAATCCACATTATTTTAGACTTGTCGGGGTTTAGAACGAGATGGAGATTGGAGAGCCGTTTGTTGTTAGAAGAAAGACAGTTGGAGACAGAAATGATGATATCGTGTATGCGATGTGCGGGGTGCATGAACATAGATGAGGATGTCATCGTCGTATTGCATGACGTTAAAGCAGAAAGGTTTGATAAACGGAGAGAGATCGCCAAGCAGAAGAGAGAAAAGCAGGAGACTTAGAACTGAACCTTGTGGGACCCAGCGAAAAATAGGGATCGAAGGGAGGATGATGAATTAAAACAGATGCGAAAGGAACGATCGTATAGATATGAGGCAAACCATGCTACGGAAGAAGAATAAAAGCCATAATCATAACGAACGTGATAAAGGAAGACGGAGTGATCGACAATGTCGAAGGCCGAGGAGAGGTCGAGGGATATGTGAACACTATATAGAGCCTTATCTCGAGAAATGAGTTAGTTGTTGTAAACTTTCATGTAGGCGATTTTTGTGGAGTGATTAGAGCGGGAAAAGATTGGAAAGGATGGTACAGATTAAATGACGAGAGATAAGCGTTGATATGTGTTATGATGAGGCGTTCTAAGAGCTTAGAGAGAGTAGGGAGTAGTGAAATGGGGCGATAGCTAGAAGGAAGGGAGGGGTCGAGCGATTGTTTTTTAATGAGTGGACGTACATTTGCGGATTTCCAGTGTGAAGGGAAGATACAACTGCGGATGGACGAGTTAAACAAGGTTGTGAGATACGGAGATATAGATGAGCATATAGATTTTAATATGTGAGTAGGCAGGGGATCGGCAGGTGAGGTTTTGTTGGGCAAGGACATGAGGACAGATGATACTTCTGTAGGTGAGACAGGGAGAAGATGAAAGAGTTCCGGAAGGATGAGGCTAGGCGAGGCAGAGTGGGATAGGATGGAGACCGGGGTGTGAGAGAGCAACGTGGATACTTTAGTCTGGAGAAATTACGAATAATCATGGGCATTGATGTTGCACGGCGAAGAGGAACGAGTCAGGATTGAGTTAAAAGTATTACTAGAGAGTCTTAGAGTTGAATGAAGTGATGATTTTTTGCTGCCAGAAGGAGTTGCATTTGGTACGTAGTAGGTTGAGATGAGACCGGCGAAGAGCAAGATAGGAATCACGGAAAGACGGAGTGATCGAGCGGAAATCACGTCTGAGAGAGCGGTGATAGACTCTCAAAAGCATGGCGGAGTCGACGCTTTGAGAGTAGGCATTGGATGTCAAACCATGGGGCACGGTGCAAGCGACGGTGTAGGTGAGACTTGAAGGGCAAGAGAAGATCGAGAGTGGATGTGAGTTCAGAGTCGAAAAGAAAGGCGAGATCGTGAGGAGATGAATATGTTATTGTGGGATAGGATAGAGACGATTTGAGTAAGGCAGAGCGGAGAAGGGAGAGGTCAAGATTTCTCCAAGGGAGACGTAGGATTGTAGGTGTGTGAGCAGGTTTGTGGTTGTGAGTGAGATTGAGGTTGACGAGAATGTGATCGGATAGACCAGGATCAGAGATGGACAGTGAGGTGTATGCAGCAAAATGATCAGGGACGGCGATGATGTCTGATGCCCCACCAAGGATATGTGTGGGGGCAGTGGATATTATTTTGCAAGTGTAGTTGGATAGAATGTTTATGAAACGGATTAAATCCCTGACAAAGGGTCGATCTAGGCGGATGATGAAGTCGCCTAGAACGAGTGAAGGAATTGACGACAAAGAACAATGAGAAAGGAGGTCAGCGAGTTCGGTAAAAAATAAGGATGTAGGAGCTGATGAACCAGGACGGTATACAATGGCGAGATCTAGAGTGATCGGGTTATAATAACGACAAGTGAGCAATTCAAAAGAGCAATGAGTGAAAGGGGGATCGATTTTGCGAAGAGACGCGGGGTGACGCGTGAATGCGACGATGCAGCAATACTTAGAGAATTTAGAACGGTATAAGCTGATGGGGCGGGCGGATTAACTTAGGGAGCAACCGGCAGAGAGCAGACGGCGAATGGAAAGGTCGTCGGAATCTGAGTGCCAGGATTCGGTAAGGCAGAAGAGATCGATGGATTGCTTGGTTAATAGGTTTACGATAACATCGGATTTATTGAGAATAGATCTATTGTTGAGGAGGCCGAGGCGAAACCGTGGGTGGTGGCGAAAGAGTCTAGTGGAGAAGACACATAGGGGAGATGGAGGGGCATCGAATTTTGGGACGGGTGTGGACAACTTGAAAATTTCCGTCTATGTTTCGGATAGAGAGTGATGTTTTGCTGTTTTCCTCGCGACGGCGTTTTTCGATGCGGCAGATGAGAGTTGAGCGATTTCGGAAGGGGTGCGATCGAGGATAATACGAATGGATGAAGAGGACATTAGTTTGAATCGTTGGGAGATGACAGAGGACGCGTGAGAGCGATGCTTGAAAACAATTTTTAGGAGAGGGGGCTTAGAAGGATTAGATTTTGAAGATTTGTTTAGTCGGATATATGCGACAGGAGAGATGTTGTTGAAAAATGATGGTTTATCCGCAGGAACAAGAGACGAGAGGATGGATCTGAATGCGGAAACATCATGGTCGAGACGTACTTGTGGAGATGAAGAGATGGGAGAAGTGATATTAGTGACGATGACGCAACGATCGCGAGAAGGAAAGCGTATCCGTAAAGGAGGACGAGTAACGTGAGTGGGTGAGATCATGATAGGAGAGCTGGGAGTTGAGGATATCAAGGAAGTAGGTTTGACAGCGGAAGACAATGAGGATTTGGATAATATAGAGGGTGGTGAGCGATGTGAGGAAAGATTATCAGTGGATGGATTGTAGAAGTTGGTCGATGTGATTTTGATTGAGGGATGTAGGTTATTGAGAATGTAGACCGAAGGGAATATTTGGGGGGGGGTGTCGGGAAGTGAAGACATTGGATTAGAAGTGCATGTGGTGATGGGATCAGTAGGTTGACAAAAAAAAACAGAAACGACTGGGGTGGTTTGAGTGCACACGTTGGAGGTTGATATGCTCTTATGGGAGAGGTCGCGTATGAGTTTGGCACAAAAGCCACATAGAAAGTCTTCTCTAGACTTACTGTTGTCCCATGCGATTGTTGTCCAGACACTGCAGTCGTGTGTCGATCGTGTGTCAGGTCTATACTCGCAAAAATTTTTCCTGATGATAATCCATCCTTTTTCAATAATATCGCTCCTGTATATTTTATCCGTTTACACAAATCCACTAAATTTAATCATCTGTCCTGTGTGCATATTTGTCGTTTATGAATTGTATCCAAATGAGCTAGGTGCTTTTGTGCCGAACATACTGGAATTTAAATTGTAGATGCATTACATCCAAGCAGACTCAATGTTTTTAAATGATGGTTGCATCTGCTTATTAAGTAAAAATATTGATAATGATTTGGATCTTCAAGTGTCATCCGAATACAGTTTTGATCATCATACCTTTAAGTGCTGTTTGTTGACTAATGCCACTCACGGATTACTTAAAAAGTCGTTTTTTTCTCGATAAAAATGAGGCAAGTAACATTGTCAATGATAAAACACTATACCACACTTCACAGTGCAGCAACGTTTTGAAAATAATTGCAATATGACAATCCTAATCTCTCTCGACTGTAGAATATAATTGGACTAACAGAACTATGTTTAGATTTTAACTTCCATAATTCTGAGATTGACTTCACTGATTATGTATATAATAGCTTAATTTTCGAGGTATATGCTTTTATTAGAACAGATATTCCCGATAAAAAAATTATTGTTACGATTTGAACATTAGTTATCATCGTTTGCAATTCATCGAGCTGCTGATTAGCTTAAAATTTCCTCCCACACCCACACTATTTGTGTGTCCTTTCAAAACTAATTTGTAGCCGTAAACCAATTTTTAGCATTGGTTGCTCGTATAAATCCATTTACGATGGGTTTAGAAATTGTTTGGGCCTTTGTTAGAGAGGTGCTTGTAACTGTTCTAAATCGGTTTATCCCGCATTAAACAAGACGCTGCTGATTGTTCAATTTATCGCTACTAATCAAGGGTAACTGTGTAACCCCTTGAGATACAACTTTCTCCATTTTGAGAGAATATACTACCTTGAAAACGAGAACGTATTCGAAAAATCGACAAGCGTAGCGGACTGCATTTATATGCACAATAAGTGACACTATTGTGATTGACTTGCCATATCATGATCGTTCACGGTATTTAAATAAATAATGTTAACCGATTTTTTATAATAATACAATAATTTATTTAACGTGGCAAATGCGTGCAAAATGCACGCTTACATGACCACTAACAAACAAAAAAAGAACATCAAAGATCACAGGTAATTAGTTAATTGTTGAAAAAGAATTGGATTTGGCGTTTGAAGTACGGCATAGATGTTGATTGGCGGATATGAATAGGCAGTTGATTCCACAGGAGAGGAGCAGCCACAACGAAGGAGCGGAAGCCAAAAGAGGTAGAGTAGATTGGGACATGTAAAAGAAGGGAATTACGGGAACGCAGAGCACAATACACAGTACGAGAATTGTCGAGAAAAGGAAGGTTGAGAAATGAAGGGGTATGAGAAGTTATAAGGCGAAAAGCAATGATAAGAAGACGAATTTGAAGACGACTATAAATGGTGAGCCACTCCAGAGAAACAAGATGGTAGGATGTATGATCAAAACGAGAAAGACGGAGAAGAACTCGGACGACAGCGTTGATGATGCGTTGTAAACGAAGAGTGAATTTAGGAGAGTTGGAAAATAGACTAAGACAGAAATCAAGTCATGAGAAAAGAAGAGAAGATATGAGAGTCATACAAGAAGGGAAATCGAACAATCTACGAACTTGACGGAGGTTGCGGAGTATCAAGGTAGATGAGCGTACTTTATCTCTAACGAAAGGTTGAAGTGAAAGTCGGTTGTCAAAATGGAAGCCTAGGTAAAGCAGATTATCAACGATAGGAAGAATTGTAGAATTTAATGATACGGAGGGAAGTTCTAAGCCGAGGCGTCGAGGTAGGATCCACATAATTTTAGATTTATCAGGATTTAGAGAAAGGCGAAGGGAAGAAAGATGATTGGAAATTGAGACAAGACAGTCGGAAGCAGAAACACTAAGATCTTGAATACGATAAACAGGTACATGATCATTGATAAGAATGTCATCAGCATATTGCATAACATGGAAGTTAAATTTATGAGAAATCGAAGACAAGTCACCGAGAAGAAGAGAGAAAAGCATAGGGCATAATACGGAGCCTTGTGGAACACCGGTCAGGATGGATGAAAGATGGGTGAGAGAAAAGTTAGAATAGACGCGAAATGTACGGTTTGATAGATATGAAGAAAAACATGATACAGTGGGTAAAGAGAAATCACAATCATGACGAAGGCGATGGAGAAGAATCGAGTGATCGACGATGTCAAAAGCAGACGATAGATCAAGGGAAACTATGACACTACATAATTTATGATCGCGCGTGATGAGTAAGTCATTATAAACTTTAAGACAGGCAATTTCAGTAGAGTGATTAGAGCGAAAAGCGGCTTGGAAGGGAGGAAACAAGTTAGAGGAAAAAAATATGTATTAACTTGCATGAGAACGAGACGCTCAAGGAGTTTAGAGAGGGTTGGGAGAAGTGAGATTGGACGGTACGAAGATGGTAGTAGTACCAATTTAGCATTACCAATTTAGCATTATTATGTTTTGTTTATTTTATAATTATATTAAATACGTAGACTCAGTTAGCCGATTTGATTAGCAAAACCTTTTAATATCGAGATGTAATTTCAAAATGCGAATATATAAACTGGTAATTTAACGATTTTTAAGATTAAATAAGGCCTTATACATAAGGCGGAATATATTTTATTGGTGTTATTAAACAGCTTCTTGAATTGGTGGTTCGTAATAGTCAGTTTTTTCAACTTCTGTACCTTCGTCTTCACCAAATGTATCTGGAAGTGGTACATGTTGAACATTTGATTTTATTGCCGTACCACCACTGCCTTCTCCGTGCATGTATAATAATCGCGTCAGATCAAACTTAGGTTTGCGCAATACTTTTACTTTTCTAATGTACACATCATGTATTAGTCTAACGGACGAAGCAACACGTTCAATTTCTTTGGCAATTGAATCCGGTTTAAGCTTTTCAACAAGTTCACGCAGATTAGACGATGAAACGTCTCGTTTCATCGTCTAATCTGCTGAAATTGCACAGGCAATTTCAGTAGAGTGATTAGAGCGAAAAGCGGCTTGGAAGGGAGGAAACAAGTTAGAGGAAAAGAGATATGTATTAACTTGCTTGAGAACGAGACGCTTAAGGAGTTTAGAGAGGGTTGGGAGAAGTGAGATTGGACGGTACGAAGATAGTAGTGAGGAGTCGAGAGATTGCTTTTTGATGAGAGGACGAACAGTGGCGCATTTCCAGATGGAAGGAAATGTACGGCTACGGATGGACGAGTTGAACAATGTGGTTAGGAAGGGTGAGATAGAGGAGCAGATATTTTTAAGCAAGTGAGTGGGAATTGGGTCAGAAGGTGAGGTTTTATTAGGTAATGACAGCAGAACCGGAGAAACTTCATCAGACGAAACGGGAAGAAGGTGGAATAGTTCTGGGAGGGAAGTATTTGAAGAGAAGAGTGGGTACAAGGGGGCTACGGGTAGTAGGGAAAGTAGATTAGATAGCTTAGTTTGTAGATAAGAAGAAAAATCATCAGGATTTAAATTACAAGAAGTAGATGATCGTGAAAGAATAGAGTTTAAGATTTTCCAATGAGATTTAGAGTTGGAAGATGACTCGAGTTGATTTCGCCAAAAGATAGTACGTTTAGTACGTATAAGAATAAGATGTGAACGGCGTAGAGAAAAGTAGGAATCACGAAGATTTGGAGGGAGTGAGTTGGGAGAACGTTTAAGAAAGCGTTTATACACACGAAAAGAGTGACGGAGACGACGCTTAAAAAGACTACAGTCAGAATCGAACAAGGGAGCATGGCGCAAGCGCTGAGAGAGTCGGATTCGACTAGGCAGAAGTTTATTGATAATATACATAAGTTCAGAATCAAACAGAATACAAAGATCATCGGGAGAGAGATAGTTAAGAGGAAGTGAAAAGAGTGAAGAATTGAGTAAGGCTGTGCAGAGAATAGGGATATCGAGAAGCTTCCAGGGTCGACTTGGTGTGGATATTGGTGGAGGCGGAGAAGGAAGATGGGGACGAGTAAGAGTAAGAGTGACAAGGAAATGATCGGACAAACCGGGAACAGTAATTGACAAGGAAGTATAGTCATTGAAGCAGATAGGTACAGCAATGATGTCGAGAGCACCGCCGAGAATATGAGTTGGGCTTGTTGAAAGTAATTTATAGTTAAAATCAGAAAAAAAAGATTAGTTAAAGTGATAGAGTCAGAGTCAGACGGGCGATCAAGACGAATGTTAAAGTCACCGAGAACAAAAGAAGGAGTATAAGACAATGAACAGTGAGACATAAGATCTGCAAGGTCGTTAAAGAAGATACGTGAGGGGGCAACTGAACCTGGACGGTATACAATCACAAGTTCCAGAGGGAAGGAGTTGATAATCTGCATATGAATAATTCGAACGAGGTGTAACGGATGTTAACGTTAATTTTACCCAAAGACGTTGGTTGACGAGCAATGGCAACTATACCGCCATGGTTAAAAGCAGTAGATGTATAATAGGCAATTGGACGAGCTGATTCAACTAAAGAACAACCAGAGCGACATAGACGACGAATAGCAAGATCGTCGGAGTCACAATGCCAGGATTCGGTAATGCAGAGAATATCGATAGATAATTGATCGAAGATATCAAGGAGCATATCAGCTTTATGAAGAATGGAGCGAGTGTTGAATAGACTAAGACGAAAAGTATGCTTAGGAGCGAGATCGACTAGCGAAGAAGACAAGGGGGAGAGATGGAACGCCATCGAATTTTTGGCCTTGTTTGAACAACGTGAAAATTTCCATTGATTTGACGTATATATAAGGATGACTCGCCGTTTGTTTCACGTCGATGTTTCTCAATGCGAGCTAAATTGAGCTGGGCAATATCAGATGGGGAGCGGTCAGGAAAGATACGACTAGTAGACGAAGTGGTAAGAAGTTTAAAACGTTGGGAAAGTACCAAGGATGCATGTGAACTATGTCGGAAAACAATTTTTAGGAGGGGAGGACTGAGATGATTTGATTTAGTGGATTTGTTTAAACGGATCAAAGATACAGGAGCGATATTATTGAAGAGGGATGGATTATTATCAGGAAGAATGGTTGCTAGGATAGACCTGAAAGCAGATACATCATCATCGAGGCGACATTGAGGAGAAGCAGATTCGGAAACCTTTAAATTAGATATGATAATGCATCGATCGCGCGAAGGAAAACGATTACGTAGTGGTGGACGGAAAGACCTGGTAGCAGTAGAGGCAGAAGAGCAGATAGACGTGGGAATAACCGGGGTGCTAAGTGAAGATTTAAGATAGTTTGGAGCATGTGTGACAGGAGTGGAGTGTTGAATCGGTTGATCGGAGATGTTACTGGAGATGATTTTGACGGAAGGATGTAAATTATTGATAGGTGATACGGTTGGAGCATGTGTGACAGAAGTGGATTGTTGAATAGGTTGAACGGAGATGTTACTGGAGATAATTTTGACAGAAGGATGTAAATTATTGAGAAGTGATACGGTAGAGGTAGAGTAAGGAGTACGTGAAGAGAAGAAAGAAGTATGAGATGTATTTAGATGTGGGGATGAATAGGAAAAATGATGTACGAGATGAAGGCCTTTACTGTTTGCATTGTTAGGAAGATGAAGATTATGGGAAGTTTTATCCGTAGTTAAAGGAGGAGTGTGTGTGAGAGAAGTTTCAAGAACGGGTTTCATAGGTGACGAAGGAGTTAGTAATCAAACGGATGACGACGATAGATTGGAAGATATGTTGTCGTTTGTTGATGTTCCATGTATAACAGCGGTCTGAGTCGACTGAGAGATATCAAGTTTATTTATTGAGCACAAATCTGTTTTGTTAGCGTTCAGAACGTCTCCACCGTTTGAGTGGTCATTCTTCATTAGCTTACTTACGAGGGCAGCACAACAGAAGCTGCAGTGGAAATTCCGATTTAAAACGTTGTCCTCGTCAGTGAAAGGAATGGCAACGTGAGTCCAAACATTGCAGTTCTTGTTGTCGCATCCAATTTGCTTTTCGATGTAAGCTTCCTTGACGGACTTGAGTTGCTGGCCGACATTTTTAGTTGGCTTTCTCTTTGCCATAATAAAATGTTAATTAGTTAGTTATAATCAAGAATGTTTAAACTTCGTTAGTCTGCAAGTCGTTAGTTGTAAGTAGCGAGCGGATGTCGTCGATGGTTGTCGATGGTTGTCGATAATTGTCAAGCGGATGGTTGTCGTTATTTGTCGTCGAAGGTTGTCGTTGGTTGTCTGGAACTGAAATCTGGAATGTATGTTTATTAGAAACCAAAATTTGTTTAGTACACGAAAGTGAATGTTGTCTTATACACTAAATGATGTCTAGCACACAAAATGATGTCTAGTACCTTAAATGATGTCTAGTACACAAAATACTGTCTAGTACATAAAAAACGGTGTCTGGTACATGAAATGATGTATGGTATACAAAATGATGTCTTTTACGCGATGAAAACTGATGTTTAGTGCACGAAATAGGAATTATATTGTCATTACTTGGCATGCTGTGAAGATCTCTGAAGTCCTAATCGAATTTTTGTTGCCGTGTTCAACCCGTACGAGTGTTTACGAATTTACGATTTAAGCCGTTCAGGGTTTGTTGAAAAAGCTTAACTGTCTGGCAGACCGATGATCAAAGGATTGAATAGCTTTCCATTAGAAACTATAATGGTATGGACAAAAAATATATATTCGTAAAGAAACTTCCACATATCTTAGCATTTACGTTTTATCCTTTGTTGCTTTTTCGTTATTTATTTTATTGTGATTTATCAGCTTCAAAGAACTTTACAAATGTATTTTTTAAATTCAAAACATATTTCTAAAATGTAAAATTTATAGGGTTACCTGCAATTTTGTTTATTCAAAATATTGTTATTACATATTAAATCTTTCAATTTTTTAACTATATTAAAGACGTAACTCAGTTATCTGATTTGATATCTCCTCTTGCAAATTGAGATGAATTTAAATCTCTTTCTAATTTCATCTCAATTGCAAAGCGAATTGCGACCTAGGTTGACTACTAATAATGAACGAAACCAGTTTAAATCTGATTATTGAATTTGTTTTGCGCTCACCATATATGCAATTTTAAGAGGTTACATTCGTATATGTTTAAATAGCTCAGTTTATTGTTGTGCTGCTTGCACGCATATGTATGTTGAAAAAGTCAAGCAGTCAAAAATTTACCATCGGTGCTTCAAACAACTTACAAAATCAAGCTAATATGGAACGGAACTCAGGTATTTCTAATGTAACATCGAATTCTCAAGCCAAAGAAAACAAGGTTAGTCCTATTTCGTCTAATTTTTTAATCTCAAGCACGGATGGAGAACTCCCTCCTGTGCCTAAAGTGGTGAATCTGGTAATAATCAGACTTCTTCAACCATTTGAAAGGAAGAATCTTTTCAATATTTTTCTGAGAGAGTTTACAAGCTCTTATAAGAAGAGAATTCTATTTAATTCGATAAAATATTTAGATTCCGAAATCCGGGTTTCTTTCAGCTCTCCAGATCTGGCAGCATCGTACCTAGAATTCTTCGAAACACACCTAAAAGAATTTGGGTCAACTACTTACAGGCCTATTCAGGCGACTTTGAAAATTAATAATTTTCCGCCCTTCGCAACGGAGGAAGATATCATTGCTCTCACATCTGAGTTCAAAATTCATAATATTCGCCCAATCCTGGGCAAGAAAGGCCAGGCTATACCAATAGCATTCTGTTCTACCGCAGTCGATCAGGCGGAATGTCTGGCTAAAAGCAAATGTAACCCCTTTCTGGGGTACAATCTTTCTTTCAATATCGTAGATGCTGATGACTTAACATACCCCCATTGCAATGGGTGCCACCTCTGGGGGCACTGGTCCTCGAACTGTACTAGGCCCCATACGTGTGGGGTTTGCAGCTCTTCCGAAGTCCATGAGGGGAAATGTTCTCTCCCCCCTCTGTGTTCCAATTGTGGTGGTCAGCACCCGGCCTGGTCTAGAAGATGTCCTATCTTCAAAGAATACAAATTAAGGCATTGTGGGGCACCGGTCAAACCGGCCCACTTTGCCGCTGCCAGCTTATCCAATTCAAACGGTTATGGTATGTCGGACACCGACATTTTCAAAATTGTTGACGCAAGACTACAGACATATAAAGACGAGATTCGAGCCTTAATGAACCATCTGATAGCGAAATTCGAGGAGTCCCGTTCTCCTCCATCGACGATTCTTACCTCTTCAAAGAGAGCCCCCCGTTCTAAGAAGAGATCATCTTCTAAACAAAAGTTGGCTTCCTTGAAGTTGGCAAAGAAAGATGATATATGCTGGGAGTTGTTGGCCTCAGAGGGAGATGAAGATAATGCCGGTGGGCAAGTGTCTTCTCCTGGTAGGGCTGGGAGTGAGAAGGGCAACTTTCTCTCTCCTAGTTTCTGCTAGGAGGTAGGCATCCCACTCCAGCTGTCGTAACACAATGCAAAGTAGTCAAGAGCCTTTTTCACTGAATATACTTCAGTGGAATTCGGGAGGTGCTTCTGCTCTTAGCCTTCTATCTGGTAGAGATGCGGATGTTATAGTCCTTCAGGAGACGCGGTCTATCCGTATCCCCCAGGACATTACTCGATTTATCCCCAAGCATATTTACACCCACTTCACTCCGTACATAACCCCTCCTCACGCCTCTTCATCTCAAGGTCTCTTAACCCTAGTTAAATGCTCCTTAAGATCATCCCTTCTTTTAAACTATTCTTGTCCAGCCCTGTCTTGTTTAGCTGTTTCACTTTGTAAGAATGGTAAACGTATCAGCATAGCCAATATCTATATTAGGCCAGGGGAAATTCACAAGAACCGTGATCTCCTGGACCGTATCTTGGGTAGTGGCTATGACATGTTACTCGGTGACTTCAACGACAGAACTGGTCGTTGGATTAATGCAGCACTCCGCAGAGCCAGGAACGATTACCTTATTCACAAACCACCGTCCCCAACTTTTCATTGCTCAACAACTAATTCTCTCCTCGACATATTACTGCTTCATAAGATGTGGTTGTTGAAACCCATCTGCACTGAGCAGTCGCGCCAAAAACAGACCATCTCTCATGACCTAATTCGTTGGCGGATAGAGGAAGATACGTTGCTTAGAAGGAGGTTTCACTTTGATCCCATCAGAGTGGCTTTCTTTCAGGCGGCTATCCAACTCTTCCCCAGAATTGGTAATGAGAATTTGACCGAATTTAATTCCTTCCTCTCCTCGCAAGCTACCACGTTTCTTTCGACTACCTATAAAGGTCATATTTACAATCCCACTCCAACAAAACTCAAGGTTTTGGCTAAAATGCTAGGTCTTCCCAATGTCTCTGTTTCCGCCAGGCAGGCCATCTCGAATGAATACTGGAGCACTAGATATAGGTTCCAGCTGAGCAGGGATAAGGCGAACATCGCTCACCTTAACCCTTCTCAGTCTTCCTTCTGGAAGATATTCAAGAAGGAGAAGTTTGTCTGTTGGAAGGATAGAGCTTTGGGTTGGATTGGTAGTATAGGCCTTGATAATGTTTTGAAGGAGTCACTATCCCTACATAATTATGGAGCCACTCAATCTCCCCAACCAATCCCGCCTTGGGGTGACTTCAGAAGCAGGGACTTATCTGTTACAGATATCCTGAACTCCTGGGGGCCACTTCCGGGCACCTCTAAATCCGTCGCTCCACTATCTTCTCGAGTCTGTCAGCTTTTGACAGCCGATCAAAGAAGAGAAGTGGCCGTCACAATGCTTTTAGCCTCACCATCCGATGTAGCCGGCATCAATATTAGTCGTAGAATTTTCTTACCAAAGCATAGTCCGGTTTCATGTCCCAAAGATCTGCGTCCCATTTCGATTCAAAACTCCCTCATCTCCATCTACGAAAAAGCGCTTGCGCGTAGAATCCGCGACCATTTAAGTAGGCGTAATTTGATCCCACCGAGTTTTCACGGGTTTGTCAAGGGACGCTCGGTTCATTCAGCAATAGGTGAAGTGCATCAGTTTTGTAGGGATAATAGCCATCAACTAGCTGTGGCTGTTTTCCTTGACTTTTCTGCTGCATTTGACCGCATTTCCATTCCCTTTGTTATCTCCTCTCTCAGGTCACTCGGGTTGCCTGCGAGAATTGTTAACAGGGTGGAGATATTACTGTTTACCAAGAGGTTCTACTATGAAGACGACCCTGATGCGTGTCAGTTCTACCCTATTACAGGTGTGCCCCAAGGATCCCCACTTTCTCCTATCTTATTTCTTGCTGCCTCCATTGTACTATTCAAGAATTTTAAACGTGATCAACATCTAGTGGTATACGCTGATGATACCACGGCCCTGTTCTCTGGACGCAGGTGCAAAGATGTCGCTTCGGACATCAGCCGTTTCTTTTTAAGATTAACAGACCAGCTGACCCTATCCAATCTTATTTTAAATTCATCAAAATCGCAGGTAGTTGTCTTTCATGGCACCCCTGCGACAAAGAAAAAATTAAAGAGACTAGCACTCTCAGCTCTATCTTCTATATTGACTAATCAACCACTCCCTACCTTCACAAGTCGAGTAAAATACCTGGGGTTCACTGTTACGGTGAACTGGTCGGCGAAAGCTGACCTGGATAGACTTAAACGTATCCTGAAGAAAGCTAGGTGGGCCCTGAAACGGGCTCAGCATCTGTCGTTGAATGGGAAAACCCAAGTGCGCCTCTGGGGTACTTGGGCTATCTCGGGATTAGTCTTCTTTTCGAGAGGACGTCCTCCAGAGCAAAGACTAAGGTTTCTCAAGCTCCTCATCTCGCGATTACCGCGCATAGTCCGCCTAGATTGGATTCTTCGGGGGGTGATAGACCCCGGGTGGTTCAGTCGAAGAGCGGCGTGTTGGATGTGCTGGAGGGCTCAGATCCCGCTGGACCTGAGGCCGTGACATCATTATGAAGACTAAATGCTATTATGAATTATCTTATTTGAACTGCATTTGTTTTTTTTTTTTCTAATGTCTCTTTTCGTTATTTTTTAGTGGTTGTTAGTTATTTAAGAAATTCCTTATCTTATCTTAAACATGTATGTGAGCGACATAATTTTGTGCAAATTTCAGTTTTCACATAATCATTTTAGCTGGAAATTAATCAATATTTTAAACTCTTTGTCTTGGGCAATAGAGCAAAACCATATTAAACTGAATTGGTTCGAGACGCAAATTAATGTGAGTCCCATAAATTGAAGTAAATGGTCAAAGTCACGTGATACATATCAATCAGTCTTAATCATCTCATCATCCAATACTATATATACTGACAATTATGTAGATTGAATGGACATACTGTGATTTTGTTGAATTAAACTGTAGCGAACACAAAATAAACGAGTTATTTGATTTTAATAATTCAGAGGATTGACTGGCAACGTGATTAAGACTATTATTGATTAGCACCAAATGATTTAGATATTAGTGTGATACAACACTGTGATAAACATATATAGTTTATCGAAAATAAGCTTACCTCTCACGGCTACACGCCTCACCTCATCCTCTATGAACTCATTCATATTCTACCTGTGTCACTACCGAAGTCTCATATGTTCTCATTTCTTTGCCCAACAAAACCTCACCTGCCGATCCCCTGCCTACCCACATACTTAAATCCATATGCCTATCGATATCCCCTTTTCTCACCACCTTGTTTAACTCGTCCACCGCAGTCGTATCTTCCCTACACACTGGAAACCCGTAATCGTTCGTCCCATCCTTAAGAAACAATTGCTTGACCCCTCACTTCCTTCTATTATCGCCCCATTTCACTACTCACTATTATTTCTTAGCTCTTAGAGCGCCTTATCTTAGCACATATCAAAGTTTATCTATCTTCATCTAATGTGTATACAACTCAACCTTCTTCTCTTAACTTTTCAACCTATCGTTCATCCACCTTTCTTTCTTTGACGACACTCGCCCCCACCTCTCTATCGCTGCGTTCACGTCATTCCATCTTACTCTACGTTCCTAATTACTCTAACAACTAAGGTTTCCGATCCTTACTCGCCGCCGCCTCACTCGCCTGGAATCAACTCCAACTGGACGTCCCTGAGCTCCCTCCTTTATTGCATTCAAGGCCGCCTCCGTACCCATCTCCTCGAAGCATGATTTAGATTTTTTGTTGTTGTGGTTATGTAAGCGTGCGCCGCCTGCAGCCAAAAAGTCAAATAACCTGTTGCTGCCATCTCTAGTTTTGGTATTAAATTTATCCGAATAAACATCCCAATCTAATAGGTTTAAGTATCTATATCTTGCCTAATCGTAAATCAGTATTTTCATATCGTAAATCCAGCAAATCAGTATTTTCATAATACAGACATTTGGGGTTGTATAATAAGCCACATATTTGCACCGAAAATTATTACAAGAGCTTTGATCCATCCTGCATCAGAATGTGGAATGAAAGTAAATAGGGGAAATGATCCGTTCATCCATGTTACAGTAGCCTGTGTTTTTCTTCTATTTTTTCTTGTTAACTATGTTCTAAGTTCACTCTGAACAGATTGATCCGGGTTAGCATTTACAATTCTCTGTTTGAGGAAATTGCTACCGCCCTGAGTCTGCATTTGTTCAAAAAAATATTAAGGACATGGATTATCGAGAAGACAAGAAACGATTTATGGATATATTTGCTGTAATTTGTTCGTATTTTATTGCTTGTTGATTTACTTTTTTCATAGTTTTTGGTCTCTTTTTTCTTTTTCCCAAATTGTAATCAGGCTAAATAGCCTTATAGCTAAGCCTTGAATAATACAACCATTATCGGTATGTTCAAGGGAAATGATCCGTTCATCCATGTCGCAGTAGCCTGTGTTTTTCTTCTATTTTTCTGGTTAACTATGTTCTGAGTTCACTCTGAACAGATTGAACCGGGTTAGCATTTACAATTCTCTGTTTGAGGAAATTGCTACCGCCCTGAGTCTGCATTTGTTCAAAAAAATATTAACGACATGAATGATCGAGAAGACAAGAAACGATTTATGGACATATTTGCTGTGGTTTGTTCGTTTTATTTGTTGATTGTTGATTTACTTTTATTTATTTCTTAGTTTTTGATATCTTTTTTTCCAAATTGTAATCGGGCTAAATAGCCTTATAGCTAAGCCTTGAATAATACAACCATTATCGGTATGTTCAAGGGGAATGATCCGTTCATCCATGTCGCAGTAGCCTGTGTTTTTCTTCTATTTTTTCTGGTTAACTATGTTCTGAGTTCACTCTGAACAGATTGAACCGGGTTAGCATTTACAATTCGCTGTTTGAGGAAATTGCTACCGCCCTGAGTCAGCATTTGTTCAAAAAATTATTAAGGACATGGATGATCGAGAAGACAAGAAACGATTTATGGACATATTTGCTGTGACTTGTTCGTATTTTATTGCTTGTTGATTTACTTTTTTCTTAGTTTTTGATATCCTTTTTCTTTTTCCCAAATTGTAATCAGGCTAAATAGCCTTATAGCTAAGCCTTGAATAATTCTACCATTATCGGTATGTTCAAGGGGGAATTATCCCTTCATCCATGTCGCAGTAGCCTGTGTTTTTCTTCTATTTTTCTGGTTAACTATGTTCTGAGTTTACTCTGAACAGATTAAACCGGGTTAGCATTTGCAATTCTCTGTCCGAGAAAATTGATACCGCCCTAAGTCTGCATTTGTTCAAAAAATTATAAATTTAATGTGATGACTTAATTTTATATTTTAGTGTGTTATTTTTCTTATTTTTTGATCATTTGTTCGAATATAATGTAATGACTTCACTTTATATTTTATTGCTCGCCAAACAACCAAAAAATAAAGGCATTTTTATATACTAATAATGTGAGTATATTTTAAAAGCATATAAAAGTGTATTTTAAAAGTATACATTTATGTATAATTTACTTTATTTTAAAAATATATTTGTAAATGTTTACCAAAAATGTGAGTATATTTATACATAATTTAGCTTTGTGATTAATCAATGATGAACCTATCGAATTATACTGACTTTTTTGCCAAGTCTGTCTAGATTGATAATGATTTTCAATTATTGCGTGATATTTGATCAACGAAAAACATATCACAGGTTATGTAGTTTATAACAATCTATCTGTTTCAAATAGCAATCACACCTCGCCCACCCCTATGGGTCGCATTCCGTTATTCTTTGCAACTGCGATTAACCTGGAGGCTACAAGCGCTGTAGTTGAACCTTTTGGTACAATACCCGATACAAGTCTTCTTGTTAAACCGGCCAATGCATCAGCCAACGCCATTGAATCTCTATCAAAAGAAGTTAGCATTTGTTTCCATGTAGAGGCATCTACCCCAGAGGGCCCTGCGGAACCGCGAGTGCGTCGGGCCTCTGTAATAATACTCTCAGCATCAATCTTGTCAAACATCACTGGATGAAATGGCAGTAAGTTAGGATGCGGACAAGTCATCACACCTTCTACATATAGGCGATCTCCTTCTGGATGTTTGCTTTCCAGCAACTGTCGTACGGTTGAAGATCCTATGAAATCATCAGGATTCAGATATGATCCACCTGAAGCGTCTTCCAAAGATTTTATTGCTGCTTTGGTATCACCATTTTGCATAGAGCGTCTAAACGCTACTTTCCAATCAATCTGAGCTTGCATACACTCTCTGCTTTTTATAGTCGATTGTAGATAACGAGCTTCAGCTATACGCTCACTCCAATTATCGGAATTCCACCTCTCGATACGCCTTTTCATAGCCTGTCTTATCAAACTAACCTTCCTGGACTTTAATCTTTGAAGAATGCATTGACTCACTATTGTGACTTTTTGCAGTGCACTACCATCATCCGTATCCAAGCAATCACAAAAAGCTTATGAAAAATGATAACTACATTTTGCGTTTGATTTTTATTTTATCAGAGTTAACAATTTCGTTCACAAGCAAACTATTAATTTTTGTGAACGTCTACGGTAAAATAATTATCTTAAATGAATTAAATTGTTAATATTTTAATACTAAACAGCTGTAACGAAATAATGATTGAAAATTTAAATGTTTAACACCAGTTAGTTTAATAAATTAATTTATTTAGTTTTGCGATGTTCTCACTGATTTCTTTTAATAAGATCTTTTAATATCGAAGGAACAAAGCTTAATGTCGAAAGAACTAATTTGTTTTTTTTATTGTGTGTAAATAGAATTTTAAGTAAAAAATTTAAGCTATTTTATATAATTGAGTAAATATTGCGTTTTATAATAAGAACACCATATTTATATTGCGTTTTATGCGTGTTAGACAGCTTATCTTTTGATATCTTGTATTCCCAAATGCCATATTTCCACTATATTGAAAAGCAAATAAAGAATATTTAAATGCGTTTTTGCAACTTTTTAGACAAGAACGATAATATAATTTTATTTTTTATTTGTTAAACTTATTCTTGATTGTATGTGTCTGTGGAGCGGATGTAGACGCCAGCGGACGACATGGGCTCAGCTGCCACAAGTCCATCGGAAGACTGTCACGCCACAGCGCAGTCAACGATCTCATCAAGCGTGCACTGATGTCGGCAGAAATCCCATCGCTTCTGGAGCCGAAGTCACTGGCGCAACATGATGACAGGCGGCCGGATGGATTGTCACTGACTCCATGGTCAAGTGGCAGGTGTTTGGCTTGGGACTCACCTGCCCAGACATCTAAATACAGCTGTGACTGCACCGGGAGCGGTAGCCAGTGGAGCAGAGAACACGAAACGCAGCAAATACGCCTGCCTGACACCGATCTACAATTTTGTGCCGGTCGCCGTGGAAACGCTTGGTGCGTTGGGCCCAGAGGCGGAAGGCCTAATGCACGAAATAGGTCGGCGGATAGCAGCAGTGACCGGAGAGCGGCGGTCCACGGATTTCCTGCTGCAGAGGCTGGGCGTTGCCATCTAACGCGGTAACGCTAATTGCGTTCTGCGCACTGTTGAGTGGACGAGCGATAGACAAGACTTAGACATTTTGGTTTTTTTTTAAATTACAGAACGATAATATAATTTTATTTTCTATTTCTTAAAATTATTCTTGATTGCTGAGCATTTAATTCATTGCAACATTCTTGTTTTCTAGATTGTCGGTAATTTTTTCACGCATTGAGCAACTTTGTTATTAACGATTTTAGCGATTGGTATCTTTGACTTCTAAAAACGCTGCTGGCCTGAAATGAATGCAGGTATTTCAAGCACTGAGAACAATCCGAATAGTACATGGCTTAATTCCAAAGGAACGTGGTTAACATATATTCTTTTGCTTTCTCTTATACACCTTGCGTGTTTAAGTATACCTTTTATCAATACATCAACTGCATGGACTTTGACAAATACACTTCACAATCTTATTAGCTTTTATTTAGTTCACATGATTACTGGAACACCATGGGAAAGTGTTGATCAAGGGGAAGCTCGTAAATACACATATTGGGAACAGATCGATTACGGAGTCTATTTTACGGCCACAAGAAAATTTTTGATATGTGTTCCGATCGCGCTATTTTTAATAGCCAGTTTCTATACGAAATATGATTATGTTCATTTTATGATTAATATGTCGACAATGTTATTAGTTGTCATAGCCAAGTTGCCACAGCTTCACGGTGTGCGATTCTTCCAGATAAACAAATACTAAATTTAAAATTATTTTATTTTTCTTTCGTGCACAAGGTGAATAAGATTGAAAAAAAATTACCTTTATTTATTTACTTTTGTAAACATATATGTTGCCTCATTTTGAACGCAGACTGTTCCTTTCGTTAATAACGCTTAATATTAACTTAAATATGAATGTATTCTTTTTTTTCAAAATTCTGATTTCGTTACATATACTGTTTTGATTTAATACAATACAATATTATAGCAGTATTTAAGCTTTTTGTTTGGGGTTTGTTAATAATTTAATAAACGACATGTATACATTTAATGAACGACATATATACAATTAAACACATTTTTATGTTTTTCTATTTTGCCTTTTATTGTAAAACTTTCTCAAATAATCTGAATTTATATCTTTCAAATTTCAGAACGAAGCATGATAGGAATAAATAAAATAAATTATCATATTCCCATTGAACATATCCATACTATCATCTATAAGAAAATTACAAGCAGTTTATCAAACAAAAAATTTTTTTAATGAACTGTTTGTAATTTTCCAAAAGTTGATAGCAGGAGCTATTAAAATATTGTAATTTTTGGAATAAAACTAATTTTTTCGTTCCTGTAAGTTTACAAAATATTAAATTACTATTTAATCATGACGCTTTATTAATGACCGGTAAATAGATCCGCTAATGATTTTCTATGGATCAACATTAAATTGTCCTTGTACATTTTATCTGGATCAATTTTCTGTAGTTAAATATTTCGGATATTAATTTACCTAACACCATCTTATCGATAAAACTGACCATGTAGTTCAATAGCTAAAGATTTGAGCTGAAAGACGATAATTTACGATCACAATATAATGTACGATTATATAAAAGTTTATTTTACAAACATGTTTATTTGCTTTGCGTGGATATGCTAGGAATGTTATCAAAAAGTGTCGTTATGCTGACTGAGAATGGTAAAGCGTTAGATATTTTTAACTGAAAGCAAGATTTTTTCATGATTTTATAGACTGAAATAACGATATTCCGTTGTACAATAAATGTTTGTTTTCTTAAAAACAAATAACAAAAATTTAAATTTGACAATAACGTTTCATCTGGTAGTCAACGTCTTCCATGCGCGTAGCGTCGCTCTCGTTTGCTGGGACTGCTGCAGTGTCGCCCTTTCTGTCCAGAAGTTCATCCGCATCGTCCTCAATCCCGAGCCCGAGCTTAATCATACGGTTTCGCCAAAACCGGATTACACGGGTCTACATTCTATGTCCAAAAGTTCTTTCGCTTCGTTCGCGTTTGTAAAAGTGTCTGAGGTGTCTGTGGTTTCGTACGTATTGAGCATATTCCGTTGTTTTGTTAACAGCAAAATAACAATGATTTCGAAATTAAATAATAATCAAATAACCACCTGCGATATTAACATAGCTTTTTAAATTAACCACTAACTGATTACATTCGAGATTCCGTGGCACAATTCCGTAACACTGATTATAATTAATGTTGGATTAATTACAAGATATGAATGGGAAGCATGTAAAGAATTCATGGATTCAATATAAAGTTTTAGAGTATATAACATAAGAGTTTGCGTGGTGTGATTGTCAAATATGCGGAGTATGAACAACGATTTCGAAGTCAGAAGTCTTGATATTCAATTCAAATAGGCCATATAGTCTCTTGCTAAAGCACAGACTTAAGGATAATTTGAGTAAACACTTAGACATGTAAAGGAATAATAGAATATAATGGTAAGGTGAAACCATGGTGTATAGTACCTATGACGGGGAGTAAATAGTTGGTATGGAAGAATATTGTCGAGTATAGAAGAGAGTTTAGAATCATATAGATAATACAGATAGTCCGAATGTGTGAGACTAAAGACGCGGACATGAGAGGAGAGACAATTTGTAGAGAAGGAGAAAGAGGAAGATCGAGATGTTTTCACTCTCTACGGATAATAGGTGACACAGAGAAATAATATCATAGAATAGGAAGAGAGAAAGGATGACAAGAAAATAATCGTATAGGCCGCGATCCAAGGTAGAGATAACGGCGGAATAAGATAGGTTATTAGGAACGTCGATTAAATCAAGAATAACACCAAGAATGTGAGTAGGAGTAAGAGTGCGTAGCGAATACATGATATAATAGTTACAATCGTGAAAATCGGTGATAAGATTTCAAGTATTAAGAAGCCAAGTATGGTCTAAACGAATTTTGATATCACCTAATACTAAAGAAGGGGTAGAAGAGGGCGAGACATGTTAGAGCAGATTAAATAGTTCAGCAAATTAGACGGAAAAGTAGATCCAGGACTATACATAAGATATATATTCAGCTAGAATAGACCTACTGAAATTATAAAAGGACAAAGTTGAAAAATTTGTTGGACAAAAGGAGAAGCTAAATGATAAAGAGGCAGAGAAAGACGAGAGAGCGATAATGCAACAATGATTTCTGGATGATACGCTATAAGATGATTGAGATCGGAAATTATCGATGAGAGAATAATCGAAAGAACGTAGTCGTCGAACCGAGATATCACTACTATTAAGATGCCAAGATTCAGTTAGGCAAAGCATATCAAAAGACTGTTGTGAGAAGAGGTCAAGTATTGAGTAGACATTATTACGGTGTAACGAATGTTTAGGATGTAAAGATGGAATTAAGATGTAGTCGGAGAAGAAAACGAAGAGGCGAAAGTAGTCTTCATCGAATTTTCGTTGAAAATCGGATGACACGAACATTTTATAAATATATTTCATTGCTAGGGAACATTCATTGTAGCATTCATAGGTAAGTTTTCCATTATGAGCATATGAAAGGTTGACAATATCAGATAGGGAAGGATCGGGAAACATTGTATAGTTCGAGGTAGAAGGTTGACAAAGAACCAAGGGTTTTTTTAGTACAAAGCGTCCTGACAGAATGGAGTAGGCTCAGAAGCGATATTTTAGGACAACTTTTAGTAAATAAGGGTAGGTGGCATCCCTGGAAAGAGATCTTAAACGAAAGAGATATAAAGGTTTAATTTCATTTAAAATTGATGGGTTGTTTACATGATTTATTAAGTTTAAGAATTTAGCGAAATGCGTTAACATTGTGATCAAGGCGAGATTGCATTTGGTCAAAATCAGATAGGGGTATATTTTTTAAAATGATGCAACGGTTTTGAGAAGCATGACGTTTGCGAGCAGCATAAGAGTAAGGAATACGTGGTGGGTCATACGTGGTGATGACCCACCACGTGGGTGATGATGATGGAAAAACAGTAGGTATTCAGTATATCTCTGTCAGAAATATTGAATTATATTGTATTTTTGATACGACGTTATTTTTCTGCTAATTTTCAAGAAAGTTTAATGAATTTTTTCTTTTTCTTATAATTTTACAAAACAACATTTATATTAATTTGTATTATTTTTATTAGTTTTATATTTTTAAATATATGCAATATTCGCAAATTTGTGTACAATAATTTCTACCAGTAGCTAAAACTACTGGTAACGTTATATTAATAAGAAAGACTTTCAATACAACTTTTTTATTAACACTAACAGGAAAGTATAAACCTGCATGCTTTTTTACAACCTTCGTCGAGAAGCTTAACCGGAATGCGCCTATCACAGACGCCTAGCTCCCAATAAGGCGTTTCGACCTTGGTCTACTCATCACTATGGGATTGTCTCATCAGTATAGCCCTGTAGCTACACAAATTCGGCAATACTTAATCCTCAGTAAACCTCTGGAAGGAATTCACTAAGGACACGCTCTTCCACCGGTGACTAGCCTTACCAGATGTAAGGCTGATTACCGGTGGAGGAGCATGTGCTTAGTGAATTCCTTTCAGAGGTTTACTGATGATTAAGTGCTGTAGAAGTTGTGTAGCTACAGGGCCACACTGATGAGACAACCCCATAGTGATGAGTAAAATAATGTAGAATTAAACATCAACAAAATATTATTAAAATATTAAATTTGCAATATACAAATCAACAAAATATTATTAAACATTATTTAAATTCATATGTGCATATGTGGAAAATGTTTATGGATGAATAGTAAATAATATACTTTGTATCGGAATAAAATACTTGATAATCAAATTTTATCAGAAGAAAGACTTCACTAGCGCGTATTTGGCCTCGCTTCTATGTTGGGTAGAGGAATAGGGGGCCAAAACCTGATAACATAGCAGTTCCTCATGATAACCTCTAATCCTTATTCTGATGCATCGTCTGTTATTTATTGGTTAATTCCTAACAGTTGACTTTTATTATAAATTTCAATTTTAAATTTTACCTTGATATAAAATAAATTGTATAAAATCTTATATAATGTTTTATTATTTATCTTTATTTTTGATAGATATAATATAAAATACGTAGACTCAGTTATCTGATCTGATTTGCATGGGCATTCACACATACCATATAATATTAAATATAAGACATTAAATGCTGAAATTTAAAAAATTTCCATATAACTTAATTAAAATAAATATAATTAATACAAATTAATTTAATATAAAATTAATTAATTTAATTAATTAATCATTGATATTGATTATGATATAATCAATATCAAAATACAAAGACTCGGTTATCTGATCTGAGTGGTTTAACCGAAAAGCTGAATATGCAGATTTGACAATGAATGCTGTTCCTTATTTAGGTTCATTCGTTGAAAGGGTTAGGTTAGCAAAGGGGGAATTCGCATATAATCTGATGTATGAATGTTCTGCGGATAATTGAATCTTGGTTTGGGGAGTTATGTGATAAAGTGGGGAAGGAGATATTATGTAGTTCATATAATTATTAATAATTTTTATATTAATAATAGCAGTTACAAATAAATTGGTTACCCGCAAATGTGTCTGGGTCCTGTGTATTAAAATTAAATAGATAGCAATGTTGAAATTGTCAAGATAGTTAAGTGGGTTTTGCAAAAAGGGCGCTATTACACGGTCGGTGAATTGCTGAGCGCGCATCTCGGATACAGCGCGAGGACATTTTGGCTAAAACAACACCAATATGTCCTCTCAACCTTAGTATTTCGTCAGAGTATGATGTATGATGTTTCTGAGAGATGCAACCGGCCAACCGCTTTAAAAAAATACCGGACTCCTTACCAGCTCCACCGTGGCTTGAGAAGACGGCGGGAATGAATGAAGCTCGTTCGATATCCGTAACGCGCTCTAGGTGTTTACCTCTTTTTCGTGATTCGTGAAAATGAAAGCATGAATCAAGACTCTTGGATGAGTTAGATGGAGCGTGAGCATTAAAAACGCAGATATCTATGAGAGCACGCTCCGTATTGTCTCCAAAAAAGCCTGAACATGAGATATCTAATCTTGCTTCAGGATCCGTTGTAGTAGTGCGATTGCGAAATTTGACACTTTCACTGATAGGACTCAGATTAGGCTCAATTTGAACGTTGTGACACACCTCTGTTAACTTTTCTGCGATGAAATCCTGAATTACGTCGTGTCTAATTGAGGGCAATCCGCCAACTGGACACGAGAATGCATGAGATATAGAGTTTGCCTCACCACACTGGCATGTTCTGGGAGCATCTGTTGGAAGTGCACTATACCTTGCTACAATTAAGGCGCGAAAAGCAATGCTGCTCGTCTCACTGAAGTGTGTCCAACTTCAGTAAGATGAGTGATGGTGTTGATCATTAATTTAGTGGTTTTGTAAACAAAATCTTTCACGAACGTTTCATTATCGATAGGAGATCTTAATACTGATAACCCTATATCGTTAATTAGGACCTGAATATCTTCAAATAAATTTAAAAGCGACGCTGTGTTAATCCCATTTGTATAGACGATACGTTTTTACGTTTATGTAAAATCCGTATTCCGGACCAATTTGTTGGAGCAATTCGAATGCCATCTTTACTTCAGAAGGGCTTCCGACGAAGTTGCCGTCATCACATACCAGTATTGATGAATTCTTGGGAACTATTCTTTGATACGAAGTAATAATGGTAGCGTGGCTGATGAAAAATCATCCATTGCGAAGACATCTCCCTGGGTAAATCCTTCTCGAGAGAAAATACATTCACCAGCAGTGGTAAGTATCGTTGGATTTTTATATAAATTTGAGATAACTGTTGAAAGTGCTGGACATATTTTCAGCATGTTAATAAGAGCAGTCTTCCGATTTACACGATTGAATGCATTGTCTGCATCAATTGACATAATCACTGAGTTTGGTTCTTTGGAGAGTATATCTCGTATAGCGTGGATTACACATTCAGTGCCTGCACTCTGTCCAGCACAAAATTGCATGTTCCCACAAATCCGTGTAGTTGTGGCTGAGCACACTTAGTATTGACTTTGAGATTATTCTTCTCGAAACATCTCCGATTCCTATTGGTCGAACCACAGGGTTCTTGCTTAATGCGACTAACCTGCTCGTTGTAAGTGCTTTCATGGAACTGACGTACACGTCCTGTGTTGCGATAAATCTAGCAAACGACGCTAAGGCTTCAGCTAATCGTTGCGACTCGAGGTCAAATCCAGTCAACATTTTAAAACATGCTCTTGCATCTACTCCGGAGGGGCTTGCGCCACCTTTAATTATACGGGCCACTTATACTATTTTTTCTGCGTCGATACCTTCAAAAGCGATCTAGTGGAAGTGGTTTGCTTCATATAATGGTGATGTTAATAAAGTATTCTTACATACATCGGCTGCCTCTGGATGTTTTTCTATGAGGATCTGCCTAACTGTTATATATGTAGTGACTTCGTCTAGGATTAGTGGTTTGACAGAACCATTATTTGATTCAAGTAATTTTTACCGCGGCGGTAATTTTTCCGCCAAAAACAAGTTTCCGGAATGATTTAGACCAATCATTGTCTCTAAGTTGATATGTTCTCAGAGAGTCGAGTCGCTGTAAATACCTGGTTCCCGTGATGAGAGAATTTAAATCACCACTGATCCATCTGTTTATCCTTCTACTTATTGTTAATGTTAGTTTGTTCGAGTTTGATTTGTTGTATCGCTAAAGTACTAGCTGACATAAAACAATGGCTGATTTGAGTGAACAACTGTTTGTGGATCCTCGTTCGTATATGCTTGATAGTTCCTTGATAAAAACTTTTGATTCACGACATCTAGGCAATCTGAATAAGTTTGGATTCCAATCAATAACCTCATCAAAAATATTATCTACCATGTCCTGTTTATTTGGATGGGGGATTGAGTCGTAATATGAGTCATATATTTGTTGCTGATCAATTATTAGGTACGTAATTAACGAATTTGTCTCTGTTGTGTCTGCTTGACTATGTCTTTGTTGAATGGTATCTAGAAAATTAGTCGGGACCTGAATAGCTTTGCTACAGCAATTAGAAGCTGAACAGTTTACACATTTTGCGCCTGCCTTTGCACACCGGCATCCTTTGCATTTTGCGTTGGGACCGTTACATCCACAACATCTACGAGTATTGGAGGGTACTCCTTTTGGCATTTAATGAGGAAATTGTGTTTAGCCAAGAGGCGACGCAGGAACTATTGTATGTTGTTTATTGTATATGTATGTTATTTATCTCAAAATTTTTTTTATTATTGTTTTAAAGAAAAATTTATTTTTACAGAAATAAAAATGTACAAAGTTTTAAAGTTTGGGTATATATACATTAGTTTTAAATCAATTCTTTTCGTTGTTTTCACTCAAACCTAATCCGCGAAATCCAAATTTACACGATTTTGTCATAGACAAATTTTTTTATTAATAATATTTTTTTTATAATAATATAATAATATTTTTTATTATTATTTTTTTACAATAAAAAGTTCCCGCAAATGGGCCTGCAATTCACGAAACCAATTCATTAATAAGTTTTAAATTTTAGTTTGTGATTTCTCTATAGTTATTTTGATTTCTTTCTTATCGTGAAGGAAACCGCCTTTACTATCTTGATTGAGGAGAAATCTTCGAACGATTTTTCAAAAGAGATAATTTCTACCGAATCTCTTTCAAAAGCTTAGCTTTGAAAGATAAATTCAAAGCGGCTTTAGTTGGAGAAGAGGGTATAGAAATTATCGACATTTCTCCACAAGTGACGGCCATCCTTAGGGATGTGCCGTCATTTGCGGAGAAAGAAGATGTTGAAGAATTCTTACATCAATATGATGTAAGGATTCTGAAAACATGCAAATCATACAATCAATCATATAGTTCCTTTCTTTTGAAGGGAACTATATGTAGTTTGAAAAAATTAAAAGAAGATGGAGGCAGCATCTGCGGACATCGAATATCTGTAAAGATATTCGACGAAGACGATGCTGCCTTTCGGTATCCGCAGTGTTATAGATGTCAGCGCTGGGGACATTTTTCGAACATGTGTCGAGATGTGTCACCGCGTTGCGTCCACTGCGGAGAAGAACACGAAACACAAGCATGTGGAAATAAAAATAGGCCGACATGTGCAAACTGTAGGCAACCTCACAAGGCGTACTCACACGTTTGTCCAGAGTTCAAGTCTTACTTGGCCTGGGTAAACAGTGAGAACAAGAAGGCTTGTGAGGAAGCTCAGTCCTACCTTAGGGCAGCCAAAAGTCACTTTCTGGATCAACACGCTGGACAAGCAGCGATGCTGATCGAGAGAGTACTTACTCTTGAAAAAGAAATGGCTGCCTTAAGGCAGGAAAATGCAAAATTAAAAAAAGATGATGTAATCCACGAATCCGATTTGAAGAAATTCAAATCGGAGTTGAACGCAACAACATTACGCAAATACAGATCGTTGAAACAGGAGAAAGACAAGTCATCGATTTCGGTGACTACTTTTAATCGTTTCAACGATTTGTCACAAATACAAGGCCCTCAGAATGAGGACAATAATAATTGTTCAGTAGTATCGACGGATTCTGAGGGTCTTTCGATTAAAGCGCCAGGGACTGCTATAAAGATGCTGACGTTACCTGAATCACTTCAGGTGGCGTCGAGTCGGAGGGGCAGTTCCTGGCACAAAGCTTCGAATGCAAGAAAAAAACGAAGAATTGAGTATTCTTCGCTTGAAGACATCTGCCTAATGAGTTGGAATATAGGTTCTGTTAAGAACCTGATACAGTATTTCAGTCTCATACCGGCAGATGTGCTTCTCTTGCAGGAAGCAAGATCACCCGATCAATTGAGGATTTTTAGCAGCAAGATCGACGACTGCGACACATTTGTGTCAGCAGAAGGTCTCAGGATGGAACTCTTCCTAGTGTCGGTGGTAAAGAAGCGTTTTTGCGCATCTTTACTATCGCATGGCACTAGCGAAGTAGGTTCATTCCAGCTCCTCCGGTTTTTCATCTCTAGACGCCCAGTTTATGTAGCAAATTGTTACATCAAGCCGGGGGCCTGGAGTTCGAAAAAGGGGAGGAGATAGATTCGATCAATGCTGTTGAAGATCTTCAATTTGGGTGGTCAATTTTTAATTGGAGATTTCAACGACGACGGTGGGTCTCGGGTGGGCAGCATGATCGCTCCAGCATGGGAGGTCATATGTCCCCCGGAAGGGACATTTATCCGTCGTCGCAATGGTTATTGCTCCATGTTAGATTTTGCTATGCAAAACAAAAATACAAATTTTAAAATTAAATGGCAGCAGAATTTGCTGCCAGATACTTTTAATGATGGGCATAAGCTTGTATATTGGTCGTGGAAGGAGGAACTAGTTTTCAAGATAAGATTCCAACCGACACGGGCCGGTATACAAGCTTTTAATAGATCAATAAGCGAAGTAATGATAAATTTACATAATAAAGATATTTTTTGTACTATTTTTAAAAATACTTTTAATGAAATAATAAATTTTAGTATTTGCAATAATAATTTTATAATAAATAATAATTTTAATTTTTTCGATTGTTTGAATATTTTAGATGAGACGTTTTTGACAAATTTTACAAATAAATTAAAAGAATCAAATTCTCTATTAATTTTAAATAATGAAATTTTTAGTAATGCAAATAAATTTTTAACTACTAAACGACCGCCCAACATCAAGTACACTCCTAAAGCTCTTCATTTGAAACGTATTCTCTGGGGTTTACGAACGGATACGAATCCTTCGTCTCAGAGAATCGCTCAAATGGCTCTGCTCAAGAATGATATTCAAGAGTTGGAGCAGAGGGTAGACGCTAAAAAGTTGCTGTCTTACAAGAATTTTTCAAAGGAATGGTGGCAAACCATTAGGCGAACCACCTTCCGTTCTTGGAGGGCAGCAGCTTCTAAGTGGATATCCTCTAAGGGTTTTGGGAATGTACTTCATGAAATGAAAATGAAACACCTAGCCAATGCTGAAGGATGGACCGAGAGGAAAATGATGAAGATCCGTATGGAACTCTTGTTTTCGACAATCGACAATTCGCAAGAGGACATCACTATCGAGGTCATTTTGAATGCGTGGCCAGTCGTGCCAAAGACTTCGTCTAACGGGTCTTCGGCATGCGCTGCTGCGACCAAATTGGTCGTCGATAGGGTTCGGACGGATATTGCTGCCAAGATGCTAGGAGTACCTTTAGCATCTTGGTGTGATATTGCGGTCGGAAAAGTGGTGTTCCTTGCGAAGGGAAGATGGGTGTCGAATGCTAAAGACACAAGACCCATAACAATATCTAATAATATTGTTATGGTGTATGAGAGAGCTCTTGCTAGGATCCTTTCCCGATTCTACGAAGATCGTGATATGTTGGGAGACCACATTCACGGGTTTCGTAGAGGAAGGGGAACTGTTAAGGCAGTAAGGTCCATGCAGAGTTTTCTCACTAGCGATAGACGACCTGCAGTCCTCTATTCGCTGGATGTGTCGGCGGCCTTCGACAACTTGGGGCATGATGCAATAGTTACAACGTTAACCAGTGATGGTATACCGAGTAATTTGTTGCATCGTGTCCTGGGTATATTAAAAGCAAGAACTTTCTACTTGGATGATGACGGGGGTAAGTACTATCATCTCAACAAAGGACTTCCCCAGGGCTCACCTCTGTCTCCTATCATTTATATGATAGTGACGAGGGGAGTTCTGGAGGGTCTTTTGGATAGGAACACCCACGCCATCATTTATGCGGACGACATCTCGATCGCATTTAAGAGAAATACTCTGTCGGATGCAAGGTTTGAAGGGCGAATGAAGTCTGTACTGGACATTGTTGCTCATCGCTTAGCGAAGTTTGGCTTGTCTTTAAACCCAGCGAAGAGCAATTTTGTTCATTACAGATTTCGGCGTACTGGAAAGCACACTCGTCTCCTCGATTCTCTTCCAGGGAATCGAAAGCGTCGGGTGCGCATTCTGGGATCCGTTTTCGAACCACGTTTGCATCCTAGGTCAGATATGGCCAGGTGTTTCAAATTAGTTAGAAAAGGGCTACGTATGTTTGAAAGAGCGAGACGATTAAATGCCGGTTTGGGTAGATGTGTAATTGTGCTCAATGCGTTTGTATTGAGCGGATTGTACTTCTACTCAAACAATCGCCCTCCAGAACAACGATATCTATTTTTAAAACGATTATTAATTTTAATAAATAAATTTTTATGAATGAAATTGAAATTAAAAATAAATTAATTAAAAAATATGTTTTATTTTACAATTTGAAAATCAAATGTTTTGAATAAGTTTTTGTTTATCTTGTTTGGAATTTGTTTGATTATTTTTCTAAAATAATCAAATAATATATAATTTAATTAATAATATAATTAAATAATAATAATCAATTAATATATTAATTTTATAGTGCGCTTGCCTACAAGTGCTTTGTCAGAGAAATTAAGAAAAGTATAATTAAATGTATTATATCTTCATTTTTTTGTCATTGTTTAAATGACAAAAAATATTTTGTTACAAAATATTTTTTATTTTTTATTTTATTTTTTATTTTTTGGTAATATCAATTTTATCCAAATTTTGTTTTTTTTTAATGATGATTTTGAATTTTTATTTTTTAGAATTGAATTTTAGCAGTTTATCATTTTTAATTTTTGTTTATAATTCTTATCCTCGACATCCAACCAAAGAAACCTCAATCGAAACCTGCAAAAAGAAAGAAAAAAAGAAAGGAAACTCGACTGGGGCTCCATACTTGGCTAGGTCGAAAAAGTCAGAAAAAAAACGAAAATATATATGAATTTTGTGTTTTTTTACTTTAATAAATCATTAATTTTTTTTGAATTTCTTGCTGCCATCCGAGTTGTCATTTGCTTCAACACCTGGTTTGCGATATATCCAATACCCCTACGGTCGAAAAAATCAAAGGATGAAAATATCCTTTTTCTATCTTTGCTATACGTTCCGCGTATTTCGCATTCTTCCGATTTTCATGGTATTTAAATGGTTCCTTTACCCGTTCTGAAGAATATGATGGTGCAAGAGTATTAAAACAGCATATGTCCATAAAGGACCGCGCCAACATATTTCTATATAGTCCATTACAAGCTATATTTGCACGTGGATCTCGATCTCTAGTTGAAGTTGTATTTTCGAATACTATCGTATCAGGGACACTTTGCAGAATAGGTTCTTTTTCCACACATGAACAGCACTCCTTCAGTGATTGATGTATATGCTCCGATACAATTTCGTGACGTATAAAATTGAAACCACCTGTTTTACATGATAGAGCATGTGCTATATCTGCGGATTTTCCACAGGTACACAACATTGTGTCATCCCCCGTCTTCCAAGCATATCTTACCTTTAAGGTATCATGAAATTCATGTGAATCCATAAAACCATCCGATGTATAAAAAAAAGATTTATTTTAACGTGGCAAATGCGTGCCAGCGCACGCTGACATGACCACAACAAAACAAAACTGTGAATCAGGTGTCGAGAAGGTGTGAACGGAGGAGGTGTTTGAATGTGATAAAGGAGGGAGCGCGGCGGACGTCGAGAGGGAGTTGATTCTAGGCGAGTGAGGTGGCGACGAGGAAGGATCGGAGACCGTAGTTGTTGGAGTAATTAGGAACGTGGAGTAAGAGGGTATGACAGGAACGAAGCGATAGCGAGGTGGGGCGAGTATCGTCTAAGAAAGGAAGGTTGATGAACGATGGGGAGCCGACAGCGATGAGACGAAAAGTAATGAGAAGAAGGCGGAGTTTGATGCGGATGTGGATGGTGGGCCAGGAGAGTTGGGCAAAATATGTGGATGTGTGGTCGAAGCGACGGAGGCGAAAGAGCACTCGAACGGCGGTGTTGATTATTCGTTGTAGGGGTAGGATGATGGATTTTGGAGAATTGGCGAAAAGGCTAAGGCAGTAATCGATTTTAGGGAAAAGAAGCGATGAAAGAAGAGACATACAAGAATGGAAGTCGATAAGGGGGCGGATACGGCGGATGTCACGAAGAATTAAGTTAGACGAGCGGACCTTGTCACGGACGAAGGGTTTAAGGGAAAGGTGATCATCGAAATGGAAGCCTAAGAAAGTGAGATTGTGGACTACAGGGATGATCGATGAGGCAAAAGATACAATGGGAGGAGATATGCTTGGTTTACGGGGAAGGATCCACATTATTTTTGACTTTTCGGCGTTTAGAACGAGATGGAGATTGGAGAGACGCTTGTAGATAGAAGAGAGACAGTTGGAGGCAGAAATGGCGATATCGTGTATGCGATGTGCGGGTGCATGAGCATAGATTAGAATGTCATCGGCGTATTGCATGACGTTAAAGGAGTAAGGTTTGATAAATGGAGAGAGATCGCCAAGCAAAAGAGAGAAAAGCAGGGGACCTAGGACTGAACCTTGTGGAACCCCGCAAAAAATAGGGATGGGAGGGGAGGATGATGAATTAGAACAGACGCGAAAAAAACGATCGGATAGATATGAGGCAAACCATGCTACGGAGGAGAAAGAAAACCGTAATCATAACGAAGGCGAGAAAGAAGGACGGAGTGATCGACAATGTCGAATGCGGAGGAGAGGTCCAGGGAGATGAGAACACTATATAGAGCCTTGTCTCGAGAAATGAGTAAGTCGTTGTACACTTTTATGCATGCGATTTCTGTCGAGTGATTAGAGCGGAAAGCGGATTGGAAAGGAGGGTACAGATTGGATGAGGAGAGATAAGCGTTGATTTGTATTAAGATGAGGCGTTCTAAGAGCTTAGAAAGAGTAGGGAGTAGTGAAATGGGGCGATAGCTAGAAGGAAGGGAGGGGTCGAGCGATTGTTTCTTAAGGAGGGGACGAACGATTGCGGATTTCCAGTGTGAAGGGAAGATACGACTGCGGATGGACGAGTTAAACAAGGTTGTGAGAAATGGGGATATCGATGAGCATATAGATTTTAATATGTGGGTAGGCAGGGGATCGGCAGGTGAGGTTTTGTTGGGCAAGGACATGAGGACAGATGATACTTCTGTAGGTGATACAGGGAGAAGATGAAAGAGTTCGGGAAGGATGAGAGTAGACTGGGCAGAGTGGGATAGGATGGAGACCGGGGTGTGAGAGAGCAGCGTGGATACTTTAGTCTGGAGAAATGACGAATAATCATTAGCATTGATGTTGCAAGGCGTAGAGGAACGAGCCAGGATTGAGTTAAAAGTATGCCAGAGAGTCTTAGAGTTGAATGAAGTGATTATTTTATGCTGCCAGAAGGAGTTGCATTTGGTACGTAGTAGGTTGAGATGAGACCGGCGAAGAGCAAGATAGGAATCACGGAAAGACGGAGTGATCGAGCGGAAATCGCGTCTGAGAGAGCGGTGATAGACTCGAAAAGCATGGCGGAGTCGACGCTTTGAGAGTAGGCATTGGATGTCAAACCATGGGGCACGGTGCAAGCGACGGTGTGGGTGAGACTTGAAGGGCAAGAGAATATCGAGAGTGGATGTGAGTTCAGAGTCGAAAAGAAAGGCGAGATCGTGAGGAGATGAATATGTTATTGTGGGTAATGATAGAGACGATTTGAGTAAGGCAGAGCGGAGAAGGGAAAGGTCAAGATTTCTCCAAGGGCGACGTAGGATTGTAGGTGTGTGAGGAGGGGTGTGGTTGCGAGCGAGATCAAGGGTGATAAGAAAGTGATCGGATAGACCAGGATCAGAGATGGACAGTGAGGTGTGGGCAGCAAAATGATCGGGGACAGCGATGATGTCGAGTGCCCCGCCAAGTATATGTGTGGGGGCAGTGGAGATTAGTTTGTAATTGTAGTTGGATAGAATGTTGATGAAGCGGATGGAATCTGTGGAAGAGGGGCGGTCTAGGCGGATATTGAAGTCGCCTAGAACGAGTGAAGGGATTGAGGACAAAGAACAATGAGAAAGGAGGTCAGCGAGTTCGGTAAAAAATAAGGCTGTAGGAGCTGATGAACCAGGACGGTATACAATGGCGAGATCTAGAGTGATCTGGTTAGAATAACGACAAGTGAGCAATTCAAAAGAGCAAGGACTGAAAGGGGGATTGATTTTGCGAAGAGACGCTGGGTGACGCGCGAATGCGACGATGCCGCCATGATTAGAGGATTTAGAAGGGCATGAGCTGAGGGGGCGGGCGGATTCGACTAGGGAGCAACCGGCAGAGAGCAGACGGCGAATGGAAAGGTCGTCGGAATCTGAGTGCCAGGATTCGGTGAGAAAAAATCTGAGTGCCAGGATTCGGTGAGTGCCAGGATTCGGTCTTTAAAAAAATTTGGTTTCTGATAAACATACACAAATTACACATATTCAACAAAATTTAATTCGCGTTGAAACAAGTTTGAGGATACCGTACAAAAAGTCCATCGACACTATCAGGATATCAGAGATCGAGTAATAAACAGTTGGAACAGACTCCCGTCATCTGCCGTCATCTACAATAAATAACATACAATCTCCCGTGGATGTATATCTGTCTAAGGTCAACCAAGCGGAAGCCCCTATTATGCTCGCTTGTGACAAAACTGTATTAAGGTCTACACTGGAGCTTTGAATTAGTTGTGACCTTATGTTCTCATATCTCTTGTTGTTTGATTCTCTTATCTGTTTTCTTATTTTTTGTTGATGTTTGTTTACCTCCTCTCATGTTATTCCATCAAAATAAGGTTGACATTAATTTAGAATTTATGTAGGACCCTTCATTTTCCATAATACTATTCCGGATTCCCAAACCTCCATATTAATATGGTAGCTGTATAATGGTTCGAGTTTCATCATACATCCCATCTATACCTAGGATACACTTTAATGTATCATTTGATAATTCATACTCGAGAGGTTTTAACAATTCCCTACTAACCTCTGATGTTCTCAAAAGATAACTCCATTGATGTTGAAAAGCTTTCGACAGTAATAAGTACGCGGCGAATGGGTTTTCCATCGATATTTCTTCTAATTTCTTTATCTGCATTATCCAACCGTCAACTTTTAATTTTGTTTGATTTTCCACTTAGCCTTTTGTGCCTACCAAACTGCTTAGATACTTGACACAATCAAACCTTATTTAACTCCATCGTCCCGAATTACCTTCGGAATCTCAACAAAATTTTTAGGTGTTAATAATATGCACTTTTTTGAGTTAACATAGTATCCAAAAGAAGGTCCACAACGCTTTGTCTCATTCCACACAATCTCTATATCTTCAATATTACCAACAACAGCTGCGTCGTCTGCATACCAATAATGCAACGATTTCGGAGCAGACCCTCTAAGCTTGGCAATTAATGGCATTATTTGATGCACATTAGGGAGCATGATGGTTGAATACCGTAACGTCCATAAACGTTCGCTCGTATCTGGCACCTGATAGTCCATTGCAGACGATGTCGAGCCTAGCCTCTTCGCTCGGACAAGTGGCTGGGTGGTTAAATTGATGACAGCTGTTTACCCATTGTAGTCGCGGTTCCACACCAACTCCTGTACACACCTTTGATAACTCGGTTGCCAGGAAGTACGGTATGGCGTTGTGTCTCGTTATAATAACGCCTCTCCTTTGCATGAAAGCAAATGTGTGAGCTTAGCGTCTTCACCACACACTTGTCTCTAGGGACTCCAATAGGGTCTAGGCCGTAACGCATGGCCAGAGCATCTCTGAGCTCATGTGGGCTTAAGTTTCTGAACTCTGCTTTCAAGGGAAGTGCACTAATCCAAGAGGACGCTCCCTGTCCTTGTGCAAAAATCATCACGTGCTGCATTTTAGTGGAAATTTGATAAAGTGTTGTCCAATCGCTCCTCAATATATTTTTGTCGTTTGAACGTTAGCTCTCTTTTTAATCAATTTTGTTCCTCCCGGAAGAGATCTCCTTGATGGTCGCTTTCATAGGACTTACAAAAGTCTTTCGAACTTTCGAACTCGATTGTTGCAGCAAGAACTGGGTCGATCACGCCTAATCCTCCCTTTGAAATCGGTAATGATATTAATACCTGCATATCGGAGATGATATCTTGGCTAAATAATGCGGGTGCCAATTCGTTGAATATACTGTCACGTAGAGAACCGACCAGAATCACGTCACTTGAAGTCAAACGCATAAAATGTGTTCATTTCCACTGCACAGACTTGTTGAACACGGAAAAGGCATGATGAGGGTCTATCCGCGAAACAGTCGATACCCGGTCTCCAAGCTCACTCCACATCGCCATTCTCGCAGTAATTGTTTCCTTGTCTGAGTCATTTATTAATAATTTTTTTGAAGAATGCACATTTATTATTACAAAAACCTGTCTGAGTCATTTATTAATAATTTTTTTAATAATTATTTATTTATTTTAAATAATACATTATTTATTAGGTTCCCTCAAATGGGTCTCTATACATACAGTTACATTCATGTGCAATTAATAAATATATTTATCACCAAGGTTGGTCCTTTTTCCTTCACGATTCATTCGTCGTGATTCGATGTATGTGCTCTTTGACAGATAACCGTGTCGCGCGAATACACATTGACGCGGCACGCGCCAATGCGACACTGATTCTTGATCGAATTCTTGTAATAGCTCTAGCTTACCAAGTCTTTTGTTTAATAGCATTTTGATTTGCCAGCCATTTAATCATCTGAGTCATTTATTAATATTTTTTACAATAAATCAAATATCTCAAATGACAGAGTATAAGGAAATTTTGATAACTAATACTGAAATGTAGTGTACTACTTCTGGCTTAAAATGAAAATAATTTTTATTATTTTCATCTACTGTTAAATTTATTTATTTATTTTCCAAATCATTTATTTTTTACAATAAATCAAATATCTCAAACGACAAATTGAGGATTGGTGCTGTCCAAATAGGACAGCACCAATCCTCTACCGTAAATTCCACGGCATGATATGTCTGATCTTGCGTTCACATCTCTCGTTGTGGTTTCTACTTCAAAATGGTAATTGTTCGGTACGAGTCTCAAAACCGGTTCAAGCTCCACATCTTTACAAATGTCCCCTATTTCGTCGGCAATGACATTCCGTATTATATCATATTATTATTGTTGTCAATTTTTTACAATAAATCAAATATCTCAAATGACAGAGTTTAAAATCAAAGGCTAATGATAATTATTACAAGCAAACATTGGCTATCTCTTATGTTGATCGAAAATGATCGTGAACAGGTTTTCCATATGTAGAGCGTGGCGCTCTTAAACAGGCAGATGCAGCACGAGCTAAGGCATATGAAATTTTCTCTCGTATATTTTTTTAGTATTTGAGGATATGGGAGTTCGCGTTTTGAGCTTAATTTTGACGCTATTTGCTTCATTATCCTATTAGATTCCTGACTTGATCCTCCTGAAGACGAAAAAATTAACGGCTGAAATGCGCCTGTTCTAAACTTGAAATTCGCTATCCATACTTCGATATTTTCTGTTTTTCATGGTATTCAAAGTCAGCCTTACACTCAGTTCGGGAGTTAGAGGGATCATGCACATTAAATATCGCGACATCCAAAAATGTCCGCTCAAACCGGCTTCCGAATAGTCCACTACATACAACATCCAGACGCGCTTCTTTCGATACGCTTGTGCTATTGTAATTAAAACGATAATCAGATGGTACGAGTGCTAATACTGGTTCAACCTCCACGCCACTGCATATCCCGCTTAAGAGGTGAGAAAATATTTCCCTTACTTCATTATGCATGATAGATGGTAATACTCCAGTCTTGCACGAAAATGCATGATTGATAGTCATTTCTGAAGAACATATGCATTTCTTAGTTTCTAATGCTCGCAAAAACCATCCATAGCGACCTGCTAATGCATCGCTAAACTCATTGTTTGTAAGCCGAAACCCCTTGTGGCGTAGAGGTAGGGAAGATAGCAACGATGAAGCTCCCTTGTAACTAGCATGTGCCAATATCTTAAAGTAATCCGCTGGTAGAGATTTTAGTATTAATTCTTTCCTCGATTTGGCTACGTTTAATCTCATATACGAAATGTTTCTAGCAATATCTAGACGAGTCTCTCTTGCACGGGTAGTTGTGCGATGTTTAAACAATACCTTATCATATACATACGACAACTTTGGCTCTACAATGACGTGATAGGATACTTTCTTGATTGCGTCCGCGACTATATCACGAACAATATTATGCCTAATTGTAGGAATTCCATTAGTCTGACATGAAAGAGCATGTATGTTTGTCAACGGCTCCCCACAGCAGCATTTGGTGATAATCTCATTCACTTCTACACCATATCTCGCAATCAGAGCATATCTGAAGGTATCTGTAGACATACGAAAATCCCGTCTGCAAAACATCGATTCGTAAGCCATATGGAAGCTCCTTTATTACCTGCGTACTCTATAATAGTCTTCCATCTTTCACTTACTCCTTGTAAAAATAAAAGTCTTTTGTTCGTATGATATTGAGATTTAGCTTGTTTTATGCTCGATAAAAGTTTCAATTCCTAAATTTCCAATTCTTCACCAACAAAATTGTCCAACGGTTGACATTGCTCCAAGGATAAACTATAATTGGACTGCACCATCTCTAGGGGATTTAGTATACTAAGCCCTCCATGGCTGAATGAAAGCGAAGCTACTACAATGAGCTATTTTATTCCCTTATCCAATCCAAACAGTTTTAGTATAAAATCATTCTGTAAACAATCAACCAGAGGTTGCCAAATCCTATTAATAACTGGTGTTGTTCTTAATAACTGTGTCCAACGAAATTAAAGTGCTTGGCTTAATGCAGCATAGCCTATTTGAGCATCAATGGGTAAAATCTTGCAAAACTTGTGGATTTAAAGAAAAGGATTTATTTTAACGTGGCAAATGCGTGCCAGCGCACGCTTACATGACCACAACAAAACAAAACTGTGAATCAGGTGTCGAGAAGGTGTGAACGGAGGAGGTGTTTGAATGTGATAAAGGAGGGAGCGCGGCGGACGTCGAGAGGGAGTTGATTCCAGGCGAGTGAGGCGGCGACGAGGAAGGATCGGAGACCGTAGTTGTTGGAGTAATTAGGAACGTGGAGTAAGAGGGTATGACAGGAACGAAGCGATAGCGAGGTGGGGCGAGTATCGTCTAAGAAAGGAAGGTTGATGAACGATGGGGAGCCGACAGCGATGAGACGAAAAGTAACGAGAAGGCGGAGTTTGATGCGGATGTGGATGGTGGGCCAGGAGAGTTGGGCAAAATATGTGGATGTGTGGTCGAAGCGACGGAGACGAAAGAGCACTCGAACGGCGGTGTTGATTATTCGTTGTAGGGATAGGATGATGGATTTTGGAGAATTGGCGAAAAGGCTAAGGCAGTAATCGATTTTAGGGAAAAGAAGAGACATACAAGAACGGAAGTCGATAAGGGGGCGGATACGGCGGATGTCACGAAGAATTAAGTTAGACGAGCGGACCTTGTCACGGACGAAGGGTTTAAGGGAAAGGTGATCATCGAAATGGAAGCCTAAGAAAGTGAGATTGTGGACTATGGGGATGATCGATGAGGCCGAAATATACAGTGGGAGGAGATATGTCTGGTTTACGGGGGAGGATCCACATTGTTTTGGACTTTTCGGCGTTTAGAACGAGATGGAGATTGGAGAGACGTTTGTAGATAGAAGAAAGACAGTTGGAGGCAGAAATGCTGATATCGTGTATGCGATGTGCGGGTGCATGATCATAGATTAGAATGTCATCGGCGTATTGCATGACGTTAAAGGAGTAAGGTTTGATAAATGGAGAGAGATCGCCAAGCAAAAGAGAGAAAAGCAGGGGACCTAGGACTGAACCTTGTGGGACCCCACAAAAAATAGGGATGGGAGGGGAGGATGATGAATTAGAACATACGCGAAAGGAACGGTCGGATAGATATGAGGCGAACCAAGCTACGGAGGAGGAAGAAAAGCCGTAATCATAACGAAGGCGAGAAAGGAGGACGGAGTGGTCGACAATGTCGAATGCGGAGGAGAGGTCGAGGGAGATGAGAACACTATATAGAGCCTTGTCTCGAGAAATGAGTAAGTCGTTGGTACACTTTTATGCATGCGATTTCTGTCGATTGATTAGAGCGGAAAGGAGGGTACAGATTGGATTTCGTCTATCCATCCGGTAATTTTCTCAGTTACACTTCGTTCAACAAAGGTTTTCAGGCCTACAAATAATCCGAGAATTTTTCCTCCTTCTGCACACACTTCGACATCAGCACCGTCAAATGCTTTCCTGACTTCATTAATATTTTCCGGATGTACAATAATTTTACATTTTTGAGGATTTACTATACAACCAAATGCTGGTTCGTATTCAACTAGAAGATTTCATAGTTCAAAGATATCTGCACAGCTTCCCACGCAAGTTGTAGTATCATCCGCATACCAGCGATCTAACACATTTGGAACTTGAGACTTTAGTTCAGCTATCAATGGCAATGTTGCCGCATCGAATGCTGCCATGACGAGGGGATCACCTTGTGTGAAGCCCTTTCCTTATATAGTATAATGTCATCATGAATAGTCAGCTCAGAATGAGAGCTATAGCAGTTTTTTAAGATAATTGATAGTGCAGGACATATATTGTTCATGTTTATTATAGCATTCGCATGATTGACATTGTTGAACGCATTTTTGGCGTCCACAAGTAATATGCAAGATTTGTTGTCAAGATTAAAAGTTTTTCTGACCGAGTGAATAACATTTTCTGTGCGTTTCTCTTTCCAACACAAAGCTGATCATAACCTGCAGCAGACTGTAGGTCTTTCGTTATTAAGGTCATTAAAACTTTTCCAATGATTCTCCTAACTACATCGCCACGCCAATTGGGTGAACTCCAGGGTTTTTATTCAAAGAAACTAGTCGACAAGCAAGTAAAGGCTTAAGTGAATACGGTGAAATATGCTTTGTAGCAATGATAACTGATAATTTTGCTATGTTCGATGCAAGGCGTTTTGAACTGAGACCAAAATCATTTAGTATGATGCACCAAGAATTTGCGTCCATTCCAGAAGGTCCAGCTGCACCGTGCGTGCGTCTGGAAGATACTTTTATGGCATTAGAGTCAATGTCAGCGAACATCGATTTATGGTGGTGCACTGTTCCTGATAGTGGTGTTTTAAGCAATTTGTCCAATGCGGGATCTACGGAAGGTGGATGTAGTAGCTCTAACTTTTCACGAACTAACATTCCCTCTACAAATTCATCGTTCTGCAACACAGGGTGGGCAAGTTCACCTTATCGTAACACTCGCATAGCGGTAGAAACTCGTCCTCCCTTGTATAAGTTTATAAAACGTCTGGACAAGTTTGATTGAATATTAGGTTGCTTCTTTTGCAAAAATGAACGATTCTGTAACACTTGGACTTTATTTAACAAATCATTAAACTTATCATTCTTCCATAAATTAAGTCTCTTTTCTAATGTTTTACGTAAAACCGACGTTTTCCTGCTTTCTGGACGTTGAAGAATGAGCTAACAGAACACAAAAATTTTGTAAAGAGCAATGATACTCTCCTCTAATTCTTTGGATGCGTCTTTATACATCTCCGTAAGGTAGTCTACTAATAAAAAACTAACAGAACATTTCGGGACACGAAATAAGTTAATTAGGTTTCCAGTGTTTACATCGTTCATAAGAAATGACGTATCTATTTAACTTATAACGTTTAGTTAGTATATCAATGATACTTTGTACCTGTGAAGTCACAATCTGTGGATGGGAACTGCTTTCTTGTACATCCGGCATGATCGAATTAGACAATTTATTTGTGCAGTTCGGTGCTCTACAATTTATGCATGGCATCTTAGACCTTGCACATGCACACCCTTTACATTTTGCTGCCTGACCGTTACATACACAACAGTTTCGTACATTGTTGGGTTTCCCACGCTCATTCCAAGTTCGTTTGATTCCAAGTTAGTTCAATTGATTATAGTCTTATTCAGTAATTGCTAACTGCAGTCCGTCAATTGTAAGTAGCTTTAAGTTGGTTTGCATAAATTGATTGTAATAGAGCAACGAAATTTGTCCGATCAAACAGATACTAGGAGGTCTCAATGATGTAATTATAGAATCGATACTGTTGATACATACCCCAAGAATGACGCTCATCATGTTTTTGGGTGAATTTACTGTAAGTTGATTGTCGGTATTAAGCACCGTTTTGTTTTAAGAAAATTCGATTCTAGTGGAAGGTTTAATCGCATCAAGAGATATCATTGATGTGATGTACTTTACATTATAATCTGGCACTTATATTACACCAGTCTTTTACAGTAATATCATCGAGTGTGTCCCCACCATCACGCCGAAAAGCATAGATGAATGAACCAAAGCGGCCTTAATTGATGTGAAAACTGTAGATAACGACGCTGCACAAAATTAATATTTAACTCCCTTGTCAGAATATTCTTTGCAGCCGCAGATGTACACTAACAACCGTTCAAACACAGCATTTGCTCTAACTGTATGCCACTTTGTGACTTTCATCAAAAGTCGAAATCGATAAACTGGATTAATCTGAAGTTAGCTTGCTGCCTTTTATGTGTTTGCTTTTAATCATTTTCTTGCCTTTAGTCTTCTTGTTACCAGTTTATTATATTCAGAAAATTTTCAGTGTGCTTAATTGGCTATCACAAAATAGTTTATTTTGAGAATCCTAAAGCGGGCTTTATTCTCGAAGATTCGCTCGAAGTTTCTGAAGTCTTCCGAATATGTAATCATTTATTTTATAGTCAGAATTTTTCACTCCATATCTTATTGTAATCACTTAATCAGTTTGCAATCAAACTGGTATGTCCACACAAACAGGGATAAATTGCCTGCGCGATATATATTCAATATTTGCCCCTGAATTTGTACATTCCGATCGCAGGTTAATCGTCATGTCTAAAGAATTATCAAATTGTGGGGTTGTATTGGTTGGGTATCAAGTTGCTTTTTCGTACAATCCGGTGGCCACGGACAGATCGAGCGCTACAATGTCATTTTATGGAGCGCTGTACTTTTGTGGTTTAGAGACTGCAATCGTCCCATTGCTGATTGGGAAAATGCCCTAACTAAATGCCTTTAGACTATTCGAGTAATATTATGCACCGCCAGCGGTTCAACATTTCACGGTCGGATTTTTCGCTCCTATCTGCTAACTAAGTCCAACTTGTCCGAAAGACTATCTGTATTAAGTGAGTGTACCGATAACAGGAAACAAGTAAATAATCTTGAGGTGGTTCTGCGTCATGGATCTCGTATGTGCATTGATATTAAGGATGCTTGTGCGACATGTGTTTATCAATGTATATGTAATCTCTTTGATGCTTAGGCCTGCTTTGCTTGACTAATTATCCATTGAGCGTTTATTAGTTGAATTGTATGGTTACTCTTCTAGATTTATTTATTTTCGGCAGTCGGATTTGTGTGGATGTGGTTGAACACCATATAAATGCTCAAAGGTCGTTTGGCAAAATCATAAATATTAGAATAGAATTTTGAATATTTGAATTCATTGACAGAGAAAATTGCTGCTCTCTGTCTATATTTAATTCTAGCAAACTATAGTTAGCTTGAAGCCAACTATAGTTACTTAAAGCTAACTATAGTTAGTTAAAGCTAACTATAGTTAGTTCAAACTAACTATATTTAGTTTAATTAAGCTAACTATAGATCAAGCTAACTTTTTTCTTGACCAACTATAGTTAGTCCAGCTAACTTTTTTATAAAAAAAAGAGCTTTAATATACATTCCAGATTTTTCCTGTCAGTTCCAGATTTTTCCTGTCAGTTCCAGATTTTTCCTGTCAGTTCCAGATTTTTCCTGTCAGTTTCAGATTTTTCCTATCAGTTCCAGATTTTTTCAGTCAGTTCCGCTCGCGGATTGAGCTTAATCTCTCGATAAAAGATCATGTCTAGAATAGCTCGATCTCGAATACCCGTTGCTGATCACGCATCTTCCACATCGGAATGCAATGATCGTTATACAAGTTTGGAAGTTGGATACAATTGTAAATATTGTGACGTATGGACCCTTGTTCAAGTTAAGACATCTGAACGTTCGGTGTATCAAAGTATACCGTTTACATGTGGTTTTTGTGCATCAGCAAAACTTTCACAGCTATCCTGCTCCTCCACTTTTGTCTCACATATGACTACTCAGACTGATATTGTTTTTGACGTTCCCCTCGCATTAACACCTGACTTCGCATCTTATAATCCCATTCTCGAACCTTCTCTTACACACTCTCCTCGTTCAACTTACGATAAAGCTTCTATTCATCTTAATCATCCTATCAAGACAAACGGTAAAGCTGTACATCTCGTACCTCCTCTTTCCTATTCCTCAACTCAAAACGAGAGAATGCTTTGCCTTATTCTCCCGGAACTCTTTAATCTTTTTCCTGTCTCACCTATCGAAGTCTCATCTGTTATCATATCTTTGCCCAGCAAAACCTCACCTGCCGATCCCCTGCCTACCCACATACTTAAATCCATATGGCCATAGATATCCCCTTTTTTCACCACCTTGTTTAACTCGTTCATCCGCAGTCGTATCTTTCCATCACACAAGAAATCCGCCATCGTTCATCCCATCCCTAAGAAACAATCGCTTGACCCCTCACTTCCTTCTACTATCGCCCCATTTCACTACTCCCTACTCTTTCTAAGCTCTCAGAGCGCCTTTTCTTAACACAGATCAAAGTTTATCTATCTTCATCTAATCTGTATACAACTCAACCTTCTTCCCTTAACTTTTCGTATCATCGCTGTCGGATCCCCATCGTTCATCCACCTTCCTTTCTTTGACGACACTCGCCCCCTACATCTCTATCGCTGCGTTCCCGTCATTCCCTCTTACTCTACGTTCTTAATTACTCTAACAACTACGGTATCCGATCCTTCCTCGTCGCCGTTCCACTCGCCTGTAATCAGCTCCAACTCGACGTCCCACGAGCTCCCTCTTTTATTGCATTCAAGGGCTCCTCTGTACTCACTTCCTCGAAGCATGATAGAGGAGCAGCCACCAGGGAGGAGCGGTGTCCAAAGGAGGTAGAGTAGTTTGGGAAATGTAAAAGAAGAGAATTACAGGAACGCAAAGAACAGTAAACAAGACGAGAATTATCAAGAAAAGGAAGGTTGATAAATGAAAGGGTATGATAAGTTACAAGGCGGAAAGCAATGAGAAGAAGACGAATTTGAACACGACAATAAATTGTAAGCAATTTGAGAGAAGCAATATGGTGAGATGAATGATCAAAACGACGAAGACGGAGGAGAATTCGGACGTCTGCGTTGATGATGCGTTGTAGGGGAAGAATAGTGGATTTAGGTTAGTTGGAATATAGACTAAGACAATAATCGAGTCTAAAGGAGAGAAGATTGAGAGTCATACAAGAAGGGAAATCGATCAATCTACGAACTTGACGGAGGTTAAGATGTATCAAGGTAGATATACGTACTTTATCTCTAACAAAAGGTTTAAGTGAAAGTCGGTTTTGAAATGGAAGCCTTTAAAAACGAGATTATCAACGATAGGAAGAATTGTAGAATTTAATGATACGGAGGGAGGTTATAAGCCGAGGCGTCGAGGTAGGATCCACATAATTTTAGATTTATCAGGATTCAGAGAAAGGCGAAGAGACGAAAGATGATTGGAAATTTAGACAAGACTGTCCCAAGCAGAAACACTTAGATCGTGAATACGAAAACAGGTGCTTGATCATAGATGAGAATATCATCAGCATATTTCATAACATGGAAGTTTAATTTATGAGAAATCGAAGACAAATCACCATGAAGAAGAGAGAAAAGCATAGGGCCTAATACAGAGCATTGCGGAACACCGGACGGAATGGACGAAGGATGGGAGAAAGAAGAGTTAGAATAGACGCGAAATGTACGGTTTGATAGATATGAAGAAAACCATGATACAGTGGGTAAAGAAAAGCCATAATCATGACGAAGGCGATGGAGAAGTATCGAGTGATCGACGATGTCAAAAGCAGACGATATATCAAAAGAAACTATGACACTACATAATTTATGATCGCGCGATATGAGTAAGTCGTAATAAACTTTAAGAATGCAATTTCGGTAGAGTTATTAGAGCGAAAAGCGGCTTGGAAGGGAGGAAATAAGTTAGAGGAAAAGATATATGTATTAACTTGCTTAAGAACGAGCCGCTCAAGGAGTTTAGAGAGGGTTGAAATAGGACGTTACGAAGATTGTAGTGAGGAGTCGAGATATTGCTTTTTGATGAGGAAATGAACAGTGGCGCATTTCCATATGGAAGTAAATGTACGGCTACCGATGGACGAGTTGAACAATGTGGTTAGGAAGGGTAAGATAGAGGAGCAGATATTTGTAAGCAAGTAATTGAGAATTGGGTCATAAGGAGAGGTTTTATTAGGTAATGACAGCAAAACCGAAGAAACGTCATCAGATGAAACGGGAAGAAGGTGGAATAGCTCTGGGACTGAAGTGTTTAAAGAGAGAAGTGGGTACAAGGGGGCTATTGGTACTAGGGAAAATAAATTAGATAGCTTAATTTGTATATAAGAAGAAAATTCATCAGGATATATATTACAAGGGGTAGATGATCGTGGAAGAACTGAGTTTAAGATTTTCTAATGAGATTTAGAGTTGGAAGATGACTCGAGTTGATTTTGCCAAAAGAGAGTACGTTTAGTACTTATAAGAATGAGATGTGAACGGCGTAGAGAAAAGTAGGAATCACGGATATTCGAAGGAAGTGAGTTGGGAGAACGTTCAAGAAAGCGATTATACATACGTAAAGAGTGACGGAGTCGACGCTTAGAAAAACTACAGTCAGAATCGAACCAGGGAGCATGGCGTAAGCGCTGGGAATGTCGAAGTCGACTAGGCAGAGGGTTATTGAGGATCGACGTAAGTTCAGAATCAAACAGAATGCATAGATCATCGGGAGAGATAGTTAAGACGAAGTGAAAAGAGTGAAGAATTGAGTAAGGCTGTGCAGAGAATAGGGATATCGAGAAGCTTCCAGGGTCGACTTTGTGTAGATAATGTTAAAGGCGGAGAAGGAGGATGGGTACGAGTAAGAGTAAGAGTGGCAATGAAATGATTGAACAAACCAGGATCAGTAATTGACAACGAGGTATGGTCATTAAAGCAGTTAGTAACAGCAATGATGTTGAGAGCACTGCCGAGAATATGCGTTAAGCTCGTTGAAAGTAATTTTTAGTTAAAATTAGGAAAAAGATTAGTTAAAGTGATAGAGTCAAAGTCAGCCGGGCGATTAAGACGAATGTTAAAGTCACCGAGAACAGATGAACAAAAAAGATTTATTTAACGTGGCAAATGCGGGCCAGCGTACGCTTACATGACCACAACAAAACAAAAATGTAAATCATGTGTCGAGAAGGTGTGAACGGGGAGGTGTTTGAATGTGATAAAGGAGGGAGCGCGGCTGACGTCGAGGGGGAGTTGATTCCAGGCGCGTGAGTCGGCGACGAGGAAGGATCGAAGACTATAGTTGTTGGAGTAATTAGGAATGTGGAGTAAGAGGGTATGACAGGAACCAAGCGATAGCGAGGTGGGGCGAGTGTCGTCTATGAAAGGAAGGTTGATGATCGATGGGAGCGGACAGCGATGAGACGAAAAGTTACGGGAAGTAGGCGGAGTTTGATGCGGATGTGGATTGGTGGGCCAGGAGATTTGGGCAAGATATGTGGATATGTGGTTGAAGCGACGGAGACGTAAGAGAACTCTAACGGCGGAGTTGATTATGCGTTGTAGTGGTAGGATGATGGATTTTGGAGAATTGGCTAAAAGGATAAGGCAGTAATCGATTTTAGGGAAAAGAAGCGATGCAAGAAGATACTTACAAGAACGGAAGTCGATAAGGGAGCGGATACGGCGAATGTCACGGATAATTAAGTTAGACGAGCGCACCTTGTCACGGATGAAGGGTTTAAGAGAAAGGTGATCATCGAAATGGAATCCTAAGAAAGTGAGATTGTGGACTATGGGGATGATTGATTAGCAAAAATACAGTGGGAGGAGATATGTTTGGTTTACGGGAAAGGATCCATATTATTTTGGACTTTTCGGGGTTTAGAACGAGATGGAGATTGGAGAGACGTTTGTAGATAGAAGAAATACAGTTGGATGCAGAATTGCCGATATCGTGTATGCGTTGTGTGGTTGCATGATCATAGATAATGATGTCATCGGCGTATTGCATGACGTTAAAGGAGTAAGGTTTGATAAACGGAGATAGATCGCCAAGCAGACTCGACAATGTCGAAGGCGGAGTAGAGGTCGAGGGAAATGAGAACACTATATAGAGCCTTGTCTCGAGAAATGAATAAGTCGTTGTAAACTATCATGCAGTCGATTTCTGTTTGTGATTAGAGCGGAAAGCGGATTGAAAAGTAGTGTACAGATTGGATGAGGAGAGATAAGCGTTGATTTGTATTAAGATGATGCGTTCTAAAGCTTAGAAAGACTAGGAAGTAGTGAAATGGGCGATAGCTAGAAGGAAGGGAGGGGTCGAGCGATTGTCTTTTTGGTAGGGGACGAACGATTACGGATTTCCAGTGTTAAGGGAAGATACGACTGCGGATGGACGAGTTAAACAATGTTTGAGAAAATGGGATATCGATGAGCATATGGATATTAGTATGTGGGTAGGCACGGGATTGGCAGGTGAGGTTTTGCTGGGCAAGGACATGAGAACATATGAGACTTTGGAAGGTGAGACAGGAGAAGATGAAAGAGTTCCGAGAGAATGATGCTAGGCGGGGCAGAGTGGGATAGGATGGAAACCGGGGTGTGAGAGAGCAACGTGGATACTTTAGTCTGAAGAAATTACGAATAATCATGGGGATTGATGTGGCACGGCTTAGACGATCGAGCAAGGATTGAGTTAAAAGTATGCCATAAAGTCTTAGAGTTGAATGAAGTGATGATTTTATGCTGCCAAAAGGAGTTGCATTTGGTACGTAGTGGGTGGAGATGAGACCGCTGATGAGCAAGATAGGTATAACATAAAGACGGAGTGATCGAGCGCAAATCACGTCTGAAAGAGCGATGATATACTCGAAAAGCATGACGGAGTCGACGCTTTGAGAGTAGGCACTGGATGTCAAACCATGAGGCACGGTTCAAGCGACGGTGTTGGTGAGGCTTGAAGAGCAAGAGAATATCGAGAATGGATGTAACTTCAGAGTCGAAAAGAAAGGCGAGATCGTGAGGGGAGGAATGTGTTATTGTTGGATAGGATAGAGACGATTTGAGTAAGGCATCGGGAGAAGGGAGAGGTCAAGATTTCTCCGAGAGCGACGTAGTATTGTAGGTGTGTGAGAAGGTGTGTGGTTGTGAGCGAGACCAAGGGTGACGAGAAAGTGATCGGATAGACCAGGATCGAAAATGGAGAGTGAAGTGTAGGCAGCATTATGATCGGGGACAGCGATGATGTCGAGTGCCCCACCAAGTATATGTGTGTGGGGGCAGTGGAAATTTGTTTGTAATTGTAGTGGGATAGAATGTTGATGAACTGGATTGACTAGGTGGAATAGGGGCGGTCGAGGCGGATGTTGAAGTCGCTAAGAACGATTGAAGGGATTGAGGACAAAAACAGTTGGACAGAAGGTCTGCGAGTTCGGTAAAAAATAAGGAGGTTGGAGCAGATTTACCAGGACGGTATACAATGACGAGATTTAAAGTAATCGGGTTAATGGTACTACAAGTGAGCAGTTCAAAAGACTAAGGACTAAAAGAGGAAGTTATTTTGCGAATAGACGCGGGGTGACGGGCGAATGCGACAATGCCGCCATGGTTAGAGAATTTAGAAGGGGGTCAGCTAAGGGGGCGAGCAGATTCGACTAGTGAGCAACCGGCAGAGAGCAAACGGCGGATGGTGAGGTCGTCAGAATTGGAGTGTCAGAATTCGGTGAGGCAAAAGAAATCGATAGATTGCTTGGTGAATAGGTTGACGATGAGATCGGATTTATTGAGAATAGATCTATTGTTGAGGAGGCCGAGGCGAAAACCGTGTGTGGTGGTGATAGGGGCTAGTTGATAACACACATTGTGGAGATGGATCGCCATCGAATTTTTGGCGAGTGTGGACAACTTGAAAATTTCCGTCGTTGTTTAGGATGGAGAGATGTTTCGCCGTTTTCCTCGCGACGGCGTTTTTCAATGCGGGCAGATGAGAGTTGAGCGATTTCGGAGGGGTGCGATCGGGGAAAATGCGAGTGGCATAAGAGGACATGAGTTTGAATCGTCGGGAGAGGACAGAAGACGCGTGAGAGCGATGCTTGAAAATAATTTTTAGGAGAGGGGGCTTAGAAGGATTAGATTGAGAAGATTTGTTTAGGCGGATGAATGCGGCAGGAGAGATGTTGTTGAAAAAGGTTAGTTTGTCTGCAGGAAGAAGAGACGAGAGGATCGATATGAATGCGGAAACATCGTGGTCGAGACGTGCTTGTGGAGATAAAGAAGTGGAAGGAGTTATATTAGTGACAATGACGCAACGATCGCGAGAAGGAAAGCGTATCCGTAAAGGAGGACGAGTAATGTGAGTTGGAGAAATCACGATAGGAGAGCTGGCAGTTGATGATTTGGAGGGATTTGGTTTGACGACGGGAGACATAGAGGATAATGATAATAAAGAGGGTGGCAAGCGATGTGAGGAAAGGATATGAGTGGAAGGATAGTGGAGGTTGGTGGAGGTGATTTTGATTGATGGATGCAAGGTATTGAGAAACGAGACGGGAAGGACAGGACGTGGGGTGTTGGGGAGTGAAGATGACATGGAATGGGAAGTGTATATGGTGGCAGGGTCGGTGGGTGGAGAATGGACATTAGAAACGACGGGGGTAGTTTTAGTTGACGTGTTGGATGTTGATATGTGCTTTTTGGAAAGGTTGCAGATTAGTTTGTTGGCACAAAAACCACATAGGAAGTCTTCTTTAGCCTTATTCTTGTCGCAGGCGATTGTTGTCCAGACGCTGCAGTCGTGTATCGAGCACTGTACTTGCAGTTGTCCATAGTTGGTGTCAGTCTTAGTTGTTTTCTTACGTCCTCTCATAAACTTGTAAGAATGTATTTCAATCAATTTTTCAACCGATGGTTGTCGTCGATGGTTGTCGTCGATGGTTGTCGTCGATGGTTGTCGTCGATGGTTGTCGTCGATGGTTGTCGTCGATGGTTGTCGTCGATGGTTGTCGTCGATGGTTGTCGTCGATGGTTGTCGTCGATGGTTGTCGTCGATGGTTGTCGTCGATGGTTGTCGTCGATGGTTGTCGTCGATGGTTGTCGTCGATGGTTGTCGTCGAAGGTTGTCGTCGATGGTTGAGGTGTGTATATTAATTTTATGATATTTTATCTCAAATGTATGATGATTGTAATCAAGAAAATTTTTACTTAAATTTTTACTGAATGAACTGATATTTGGTATCAAATCGTTGATATATAGACTGAATAAGATGGCACCCAATACACTTTCCTGTGGAACACCTAACAAGACTGGAAATGGACTTGACAGCGACTCAGATACTCGTACGACACTTTGTCGTTTGTAAAGGAATACACGAATACAGTTTTTTGATCCTCATATCGAGATGAATGTGCTCCAACTTCTCAATAAGACGCGTGTGATTAACTGAGTCGAACGCTTTTGAGAAATCAAAGAAAATGACATCAACTGGTATACCTTGATCATAATAGTGATACCAATTTTCACGTGCATGTACAAGATTAGTAGTCGTGGAATAACCTTTTCGAAAGCCATGCTGCGCTAGGTTCAAAATTTGAAATCTATCTAGAAATTCTATTATTCGTCGCTTAATCAATCTCTCTAGCACACGACAACACACGCAAGTGAGACTAATAGGCCTATAATTGTCAATGGACGGACTATCCCCTTTTTTATAAATAGGTCAGATGATGGAATTCTGCCAATCAGAAGGAACAAACACCAAAATCAACAGACGCAGAGAAAATATTATAAAGCGGATGACATATTATGTCAGCGATGTTGCGCAAATATACGGGTGGTAAGCCATCTGGACCCGCACCTGCTTTGCATTTAAGTTTCCAAAGTTCTTGGAGAACATCATCACATCGGAAGAGGTCTCTGGTGTCATCTACGGGCGATTTAAATTCTCTCCGAGGATTCTACCTGACCAAAAACAAGCAAGAATCTATAAACATTTATGATATCTGGTTATATCTTGTTATTCTACTGATGAGTGTTGCCGAGTACTCATCATTTCGATGTTTTAGGTTTACAGTGCGTATGCTGAGCAGTCACATACCTAAAGAAAGAGCGGGGATCACGGTGACAGTTTATACTTGCTGTTTTTCGAAAGATCGCCTACCAGTTCGCTTCATTGACGTAAACAGGTTTCGCCATTTCTTATAAGTGCTGAAATTAGCTCTGTCTTTACGATAGTCATTTAAGGCCTTACGTCTCATCTTTAAAGCATGTTATTTGTCGCTATTAAACCAAGGCGGTGAGATCGATGTCAAACAGTTTTTACTCTGAAGAGGTGATAAACGATTAAAGAGGTGGTACAGAGTATCCCTAAAAAACTGCCATGAATATTCGACGCTATCATCAAAAGCATCCAACCATTTTACTCCAACGAGATATTTATTTACTAGAGCAAAGTCAGTTCTGAATTGGTTTACAGACGACGTCGGATTTACGCCATGTGAATAGACATCACTCATACCATTCGAAATGATCACATGATCTGAATGACCTATTGGGTCCAGATAGCTTAATCTATCAAGAATGTCATATGGTACAGTAAGGCATAAATCCAAAAGTGAATGTGAATCCTGTGAAAATCTTGTACTCTGACTGACATGTTGCTTAAGAGCCAAGCTGTTTATTAAGCCAAGTAGCTTCAAGCTCTCGACATCCGAGTCATTGGAAGTGTAATTAACCCAATTGACAGATGGCATGTTGAAGTCACCGAGTCAAACAAATCTATCACAATAACTACTTCTCTCCATTAAAGCAGCTATGCTATCTGTGTTTGATCTTTGGAGAATGATACACAGTCAATACCGTTATTGGGTGTTGACAATATAGCTTAATACACAATGCTTCATTATGGTTAATAGCATCACTAAGAGTTTCAATTACTCGGAATTACGCCTATTAGAGATATACGCGATAACACCTCCTCCAATCTTGCCTGTTCTATCACTTCTACTTATGCTGTATCCCTCAATGAATATATCTACGTCTGCTATCGACGAGCTAAGCCAAGATTCTGTGAAAATACCTACATCTGGTACGATATCTTGAAAAGAGACATTTTATTTCATCTAACTTATTAAGTAGACTACGAATATTCGAGTAAATGATTTTTAAACCACCATTATTTGTGCTCATCTTGAAGGAAGAATCGCGAAGAGATTTTCGAAATTCACGAATACACCGATCAACATTGAGGCAAGGTGAAACAGTGAATATTTCACGTCTTAGGCGGAGGGCGCCAAAGTGATAAGAAGGTTTGCAAAGGTTTGCAGGATTGAGCACATCTGACAGTCCTTTCCAATGAATATGTAGACGCCTCCGCACAACTCGAAAATTTTGTATTGTCAAATTTTTTTCACCCAACTCTAATCGACATGCTAACTCTGATTTAGCCTCTTTCAAACGTAATCAATCATCTATGCTCAGATCGCGTAGCAAACGTATACTCGACCCTTTCAAACGATGCGCCGTTAAAGTTTATGTGATTAATTTCAGCAGAGTTGAACCCCACTTTGAGCAGTCTGGGTCTCAACTCATTACTTATCTTACCGAGACGAAAAGAGGCCTTTATCTTTATGCTCTTAACAACTTCGTCTTGACATTCATGCAATACCACCGAAAGATTGTAAATGACCCAAGTTGTCGTCTAATCGTGCCCGGCTATTGATAGCGACAGATTTCTTTACGTTTGCAATAATTACACAATGTTCACGGTTATGAAAGTATTCCCTTCTTCGAGGTACCTGGCGATAGTCATATGCAGATGCCATGCTATTAAGTGAAGGAGTGTCTTGAGAGTTAATCACATTTGCTTCTGAATGTCTACTTCATGTTGAATGTTACCTTGCTTCATTATTGAGGATTTTATGGATTCATGTTGAGGTCGTGCGGTTATTACTGAAGATCGTCGTCGCGATATTTGCAATTGCGAGTTGTGAGCCATTTCTGGGCGGACACAGATACGTTCGGTTCGTCGTTATCCACCCGATTGTTATCACTGCCAGACTGCGATTTGGGGATGTTAGCCAAAGTAGCACGTTTGTGTAGGTTGCATTTAGCTGACACGCATTCGGTAGAAATCGCGTTTACCGAGATAGATCCATTTGGAACTTAAGAAAATCCGTCACACTGCAATACCTTTTCCAATTGCTTTTAACGTTCAACCAATACATTGATTTGCTTCGCCGCACAAAATCCGCAATAGAATGGTGGCCCGTCACCGGTATCATCCCCAAATCACAAATTTGTTTTACCGATGTCCAAATTTGACAACCGCTAGTTGAACATTCCACTTGTACACTCTCAAATTTCCTGTTGTTGTCGGTATCCCCTGAGTTTGCTTGCCTACCTCTTGATAAATATTTCTTCTTGGCACACATTTTCAGGATTCTCGATTCGTCTTTAATGGTTCAAAGATAATTGAACAATTGTATGTTTTTTATCTTGTAAGTAGTTAATTAAGTAGCCAAGAAAGTTTAAATTAGATTTATACGATTGTAAGTAGCTTTAATCAACAATTTTTTATCAAGTAATCTGCAATGTAAGTGGCTTTAATCAACAATTTTTTATCAAGTGCTCAATTGTGCTCAATGTTAAAACAGTATAATGGACAATGTTAAAACAATATATTAAACAACAAAATATTTTTTTAAAAATTTATTTAAACTATTAAGCGAAAAAATTTTATGGATGGATAATAAACAATTGCTTTGTATTAGAAAGGTACAGTAAATAATAAAATTTTATAAGAGGAAATACGTCATTATACGTTATTGAATTTATTTTTATAGTAGCCTTGTGTAAAATAACCATATTAAATTATTATAATGATTTTGAAGAAAGCCAATATCATTACATATTGTTGCAATTCTTAAAATTTCGTTATTTAATGTATTATACTTTTACATAATAAGATATGCATGAATGCTCATGCAAAAATATGTTTCTTGTAAATTTAAATGTCGTCTTTACAAATGTTATTATTAGTTCATTATTATCTATCCATAAAAATTTTCCGCTAATGATTTTAAATTTATTCTTTATATTATTGTGTTGATTTATATATTTTACTATTTTCTGCTTGATGTTATTATTATTATTATTATGTAGACAACGTTACGAGCATAGCTCACAGTTGCTGACAAATCGATAGTCAAAATAAAAGAAAAAGAGAAAATCAAAAACAAATCAGTTAACAATTTAAAATAATCTGTCGTTTAAAGAGCTCACGAGTTCCCGCATTTACAATATCATCGCTTAAACGATTCCATGAATTTATTATTCGTTGTCCAAATTGAATCGTCCTAGAATGTACTATTCGTTGGCGACTAAGATAAAACGAGTGACCTCGCAAAGCTCGAGTTGATCGAATGTTGAAGAGCCCACGCAACACATGGTGTTCATTGTGAAATACCTCCCATACAAGACACAGATCCCGCGAGTCACGAATATCACATAATGACTGCATATTTAAAGACCGAAGACGGTCCTCGTAAGGAAGTTCTCTCAAAGAATGTACTAATTTTGTTGCCCTACGTAGCACCTTCTCAAGTCGATTAATCTCATCTCTGGTTCGAGGGTATGAACATTGAGAAGCATATAACAAATGACTTAGTACAAAAGCGTTTGCAAGAACTCTAAAAGAACGTGGACTCACATAGCTGAATGATCGGCGAAGGAAACCAACCATACGCATGGCCTTCGAACAAATGTACTCAGTGTTTTGGCGAGTGGAGAAATCATCCGTTATCAATACGCCAAGATCTTTATAGCTCGAAACCAATTTAATCACTCGATCCCCGAGATGATATATCGGCACTGGAACAATATTACGTGATCGAATGTGCATGCAAGTGCACTTCGAGGCATTAACAGACAGACCATTAGAACGTGCCCACTTAAGAACCGTGTCAATATCTGATTGAAGAATGTTACGATCATAATTCGACTTGATGGCTCTCCAAATTTTTAAATCGTCAGCAAATAATAATGAATGCGAACTTATTACACTGGGTAGATCGTTGATGAAAATACAAAACAGCAAAGGACCCAATACAGACCCTTGCGGGACACCGGCATTAACTGGATAATGCTCGGAAAGGGTACCGTTAATGGCGACCTGGTATGTGCGACCAGAAAGAAAGTTGCATATCCAACGAATGATAATTGGATTGATTTTTAATGCACTTATCTTCATAATCAACTTGTCATGGGGTACATGATCAAATGCTTTGGAGAAGTCAAAAAATATGACATCGACAGCATACCCCTCATCCACTATGGAACCCCAACTTTCCTGTGCCAATAAAAGGTTGGTTACTGTGGAACAGTTTTTACGGAATCCGTGCTGATTAGTAGAAAGTAACCTGTATGATTCTAGGTAGCTACTGATTATACGATAAAGTAATCTCTCTAAGACACGACACGATACAGAGGTTAAACTAACCGGTCGGTAGTTATCTACACATGATCGATCACCTTTCTTATGAAGCGGCTTAATGATAGAGCGTTTCCATGCATTCGGGACTATACCGTAATATAATGATGCTATAAATATCCTATATAAAGGCGCAGCAATGACATCATGAAGATTCTTCAGGTATATTGAGGGAAGTAAATCTGGGCAAATCGAGGCCGACGGTTTCAGTCGTTTAAACTCTTTCATAACATCTTGAACTGTGAACAAGTGAAGAATATCAAAAATTGACGGATTAATACGAGTAATTTCTATACAAGGAGAAGTAGTAGCTGATACGAGAAATTTACGACCAAATGCATTAGCAATATCGAAATGATCTACTAGAATGCGTCCATTGTTTCCAATGATAGAGCTAGAAGATCGAACATTACTTTTAAAATTTGCATATTTAAATAATATGTTAGGATTGTTGGCTGACTTTCCTATCAGTACTTGTTCAAATTGCCGCTTTTTAAGTCTCTTGAGATATGTGAAATGATTCCGACACTTTTTAAATGACCTATAATCAGTTTCTCCATTCCTATACCTTACGAATTTTTGCTTCTTGGATCTCAATGCATCTTGAAGCTCCTTATCAAACCAAGGATTTGTGCGTGCACGGGCAGTTGCTACCTTACGAGGTGAGAAACGTAGAAGGAGCGATATCATTAGAGTTTCAAATTGTTGCCAAGATGATTCAACTCCAAAAATCAATGGATCATACCAATTTGTACCGAGAAGGGATTGACGTACTAAACTGTAATTGGTTTTGAAACATTGTACTGACATACATGAAGACTCAGGTTGTGACAATATATTAGATAAGTTTGTATTAAAGCGAATAACAGAATGATCAGAGCTGCCTAAGGGATCCAAATATGTTATACCGGTGATCAAATATTTATCGGAAGTAAGACAAATATCAAGCAAAGATTGATGGTCTCCAGAGGAACGAGTAAACATTGAGACATGTTGCGTTAGATTAAGAAAATTGATAGTATCAAGGAATGCTGATGAATAATTATTGTTATTTAAGCATATGTAGTTAGTCCAGTCTATAGAAGGCATATTTAGATCACCCACTACTACCACATTACTACGGGATCCAAACTTTAATAATGTATCAACTATGGAACAAACATCCATTCTTGGACTACGATATATAAGACCAATAGTAACTAACACATGACCGGACAGTAATATATTGCCCCATAGTGTTTCTGTACCACCTTCAGACTTGGCACTTAAGGTCATAAACGCTACACTATTATGTAAATATAAAATTACCCCACCTCCTCTCTTTCCGGTCCTATCGACACGATAAGAAGAATAATTAGCTATTTCAATCTCGTGATCAGATATATCGGAGTTAAGCCAGCTTTCTGTTATTGCTATTAACAAGGGCTGGGAATATTGAATACGTTGCTTCAATTCGTGAATTCTATTAAGAAGACTGCGTGCGTTAGTATACAAGATCAGGTTAAACTAGGTTAACCTGATCTAAACTAGGTTATAGTAACCTAGTTTAAAATATGTATCTATTAAATTATTTAAATGATTTTGAAGAAAGCCAATATCATTACATATTGTTGCAATTCTTAAAATTTCATTATTTAATGTATTATATTTTATATTATATGGTATGCATGAATGCTCATGCAAAAATATGTTTCTTGTAAATATAAATATGTCATTTTTACGATATAACGTTTTTCTATGTAAATTATCTTCGTTGTTCATGAATTATTTGGTATTTTATGTCAATATCCTTATATGATTTTGTCCAAAAAATAATCCCAGAAATTACAAATTAATTTTACTGGTTGCAACAAGAAACCATACAAATGTTACAATTTAATTAAATTAATCTTTTACATTCAATGGTTTTGCATCTATCAAAACAATTGAATTATTTTTTAACTCCGCCATGATCGCTCCCAAGCCCATATTGAGAAAGGAGGGGGGGGGAATATAAGCAATCAAAGTGTATCAATTGGACGGAGCAAACGGACTGAACGAACAGATTAAACGAACAGACTAGACGAACAAATTAAACGAACGGACCTAACGAACGGACTTAACGAACGGTCTGAACGAACAGACTTTTCGAACGATATGAACGAACAGTCTGAACGAACTATCTGAACGATCGGTCTGAACGAACAGTCTGAACGAACTATCTGAACGATCGGTCTGAACGAAAGGTCTGAACAAACGGTCTGAACGAACGGTCTGAAAGAACGGTCTGAAAGAACGGTCTGAAAGAACGGTCTGAAAGAACGGTCTGAAAGAACGGTCTGAACGAACGGTCTGAACGAACGGTCTGAACGAACGGTCTGAACGAACGGTCTGAACGAACGGTCTGAACGAACGGTCTGAACGAACGGTCTGAACGAACGGTCTGAACGAACGGTCTGAACGAACGGTCTGAACGAACGGTCTGAACGAACGGTCTGAACGAACGGTCTGAACGAACGGTCTGAACGAACGGTCTGAACGAACGGCCTGAACGAACAATCTGAACGAACGTTCTAAACAAACGTTCCCAACGATCGTACTGAGCGATCGAACTGAACGAGCAAGATGAACAAAATGACTTAACTAACGGACTGAACGAACGGACCAAACGAACAGACTGAAAGTACTGACTGAACGAATGGACTGAACGAACGGACAGATCGAATGGACTGAACGAGCGGACTGAGCGAATAAGATGAACGAATAAACTGATCGAATGGTCTGAGCGAATAAGATGAACGAATGAACTGAATGAAGAATATTAAGGAATGGACTGATCATCTACACTGAGCTCTGCTGCTTAATTTTATTAGTGGGCTTGTAAGCGCGCCTTTGGCACGGATTTGCTTAAAAATAAATTTATTTTATTATTAATTGAATTAGATGGGTTTTATTGATAAATAATACATATTTATTAATACATACTTGTTGTGCTTTGATACCACAATCAAATAATTATTTGTCGATTATCGTGTTACGTTTTTCATTTTAGATCTTTTATTATTTCCGAATCAGCGACGTAAAATATGGAAAACGAAAATTCAGATCGCATTGATTTACTTGCAAACAGAGTCAGTTATCTTAAACAAGTTACTTCGAAGGTTGAACAGGAGTGTTCAACGCAGATACACCTAATTGATAATGCTCTGCAACCCCAATTGGAAAAAATTCGCTCAGGGATTAAAATTGTAAAAGAGCGTTTCACTTTGGTCATAATGGGAACTGTTGGACGCCCGACAAAACGAGTTATCTTAATTTGTTTAGTCAGCATTTTAGCGTTTTTAATCTTTTTTACATGGGTTATATCATATAGAAAGGCTTAGAACAAATTGGCATTTTTTATTTTATCGACAAATCATTGTTTCTTACTTGTCGTAAAACAAATAATTTGACTCTATGTTTGTAAAAATTGAATATTTAAATCCATGATGTCTGATTACTATTTCAGATGTCTGATAACAACGAAGTATCTATTCAGTTAGTTAGTGAATTTACTAAGCCACCGATTACCAGCATTGCTGACGCACGAATTCCAGGTTGACTCATTTAAAGAAAATAATTGGTTAATATTTTTTAATTTCGCAGATTATGTTTCAAAATTGTTGAAGTCAAATTTCGAGGTTAGTTCTCTCGAGGGTACTGCCTGGTCAATTATGTTATCTGGACAAAACATGCTGGCTGTGATTGACAGGACAATTCGTAATCCGATGATGGTAAATAAATTGCTAATTTCACTTTTAATTTATTCGAGAATATTTAAAATATTTTGCTTCATGATTTGGCTATCATGTTCATTATTTTACAGTTTATTTTATTTATTAATGAAATAAAAAAATTACTCAAAGAATCTGTCTTAATCTTTAGCAGTTAAATTTTTTTAAATATTAATATATTATTTATATATTAAAATATATGTTATATATAATATAATATTTGTATATAATATATTATTTATAATATATATTATATATTAATATATATCATATATATAATATGATTAATACGATGAATAACATGATGAATAACATCTTCCTCGAAACATGATTTGGATTTTTTTGTTGTGGTCATGTAACGCATTTGCCACGTAAAATAATACCATATTAATCATATTAATCATTTTTACCATATTATTAATATGATAAATATTAAATAATAATATATTATATTAATATATTATTTATATTATCTCATCGCGGAGAGATTAACAGACAACAGGCGATACCCGAACCGAACACATCACTCCACTAAGGATTGATTTAGCCTGCACTTACCTGCGCGTGTCCAATATGTATTAATTATTTATATTATATCGTATATAATATATTTTCAAAACTATTTTTAATCACTCATTAAGTTTGTAAGATCTAGACTCATAAAAATATATTTCTAGATCCATCTTTTAATATCACTTTCCTTGCATGCGGTAATAATATCTGCGAGGAATCAATACATCAATGACCCTCTTCCGTTTTTTAAAGATTGATCTATTGTTTGGGCATAAGAGCGATTCTAGCTAGTTCACCAACAAACTAGCCCTACGGCTGATACAATTCGGTCAGTTTTTTGCTTCCTAAATATTCAGGTGTTGCCTAGATAGCACCGCTGAGAGATAAACTGACAATATGCGACCCCCGAACCTAACCCCGTTCGATGACGGATCGGTTGAGCCTGCACTTGTCGGTTTAAATATTTATAAAATTTTTATATTATATAGTATATAATATATTTTCAAAACATTTTTTAATCACTCATTAAGTTTGATTTAATTTAATTTACTCTTTAATTTATCATAAGCAAGAGATGCGACCAATATGTACGCTACAAATTTTGGACTGATCTTGTTTCCTTTCGTACATGCATTCCAAATACTTAATGCGCGAAATCAACAATATTTATATTTCTTTAAATAATTCATTTCTTTATCTTAAATATTAAAATATTTAATATCATAGTTTTTATTATATTAACTTACAAGTTAAAAATTACATTCGTGTGCTAATAATTGATTATTAAAATAATTAGTACACAATTTACGTGCAGACACAAAGGAATTAAAATATCGAATATTTTATTGAATTTTTCATAGAATTTTGACTGTTTTTTATTTATTGCCTGTTAGCTTATTTTACCAATAATTGTACATGTAAAAGAGCAAATTTCAACATTGCCTGGTCATATCAGCAGTCCGATATGCATTGTTTTGTGCAAGCACGCATATATACTTGAGAGCATATACAACGATATGAAGATATTTGCCGATAAATTGAACATTTCCACATCTAAAATAGTCACCACATCTAGAGGACGTCACAGAATGAAACATGAAGGTATTTTGAATGCTGCATTTATAAGATTTTACTTAATTTTTTATCATCAATTATTGAAATAATTAATGATGTATCATGTAATTAGTAAATAAATCTATAATTATAATGGAATATTAATAATATTAATATGATTTTTATTATAATAATACAAATTTAATGTGGCAAATGCGTACAAGCTGTACGCTTACAAGTCCACAAACAAAAATGAAAAAGTCAAGCAGATAAATTGTTAAAATGGGATCGGATTTGTCGTTTGAAGCACTGCAGGGAAGTTGATTGGCGTATATGAATGGCAGATGGTTCCACGATAGAGCAGATTGAATACCATTGATGTAGTGTGCAACACCGCTTACGATTGTTGAGTCGCTGCAGTAATACGGTCGACACAACACTATCATTGATGTAGTGTTCATTGAGGGAGCGGAGTCTAAAGGAGGTAGAGTAGTTTGGGACATGTAAAAGAAGGGAATTACAGGAACGCAAGGAACAGTAAACAGGACGAGAATTATCAAGAAAAGGAAGGTTGAGAAATGAAGGGGTATGAGAAGTTACAAGGCGGAAAGCAATGAGAAGAAGACGAATTTGAACACGACAATAAATTGTAGGCAAATCGAGAGAAGCAAGATGGTAGGATGTATGATCAAAACGACGAAGACGGAGGAGAATTCGGACAGCTGCGTTGACGATGCGTTGTAGGGGAAGAAGAGTGGATTTAGGTGAGTTGGAAAATAGACTAAGACAATAATCGAGTCTAGAAAAAAGGAGAGATGATATGAGAGTCATACAAGAATGGAAATCGATCAATCTACGAACTTGACGGAGGTTGCGGAGTATCAAGATACTCCGCAATTTATTTTATATAAATACATACGATTTTAGTACGCTTTATACAAATCTAGATTTAGTAGATATTAAAGAAGCGTTAGTAAAATTAATTAATCTTATATTCGGAAAAAGATATACATATATATGTTATAATAATTATAACGCCTATCTAACAAAAATTAAACCATCAAATAAATATAAATATATGGATAAAATTGAATTAATAGAATCCTTAAATATTTTGATAAATCAAAATTATTTAAAAGTAGGGACATCTATATTTAGACAAGTAAAATGTGTTCCAATGGGTGGTAATAGTAGCCCAATTATAGCTGACTTGTTTTTAAGCTTTATAGAATATGAATTTGTTCATAACTGTGTAAAAACTAAATCTAAACAATATAAATATATGAAATATATGTTTCGATACATTGATGATATATGTGTATTTAATTCTAATAATTTTTATTCAATTAGTGAACAAATTTATCCAGAAAGCCATATTCTTAACAAAACCAATATTAATGATATAGAAAGTGTATATCTAGATATAAACATTAAATTAACATTAACTAAAACTACTTTTAATTTATATCTCAAAGGTGACATATTTAAATTTACAAGAAACATATTTTTGCATGATCATTCATGCATACCATATAATATAAAATATAATACATTAAATAATGAAATTTTAAGAATTGCAACAATATGTAATGATATTGGCTTTCTTCAAAATCATTTAAATAATTTAATAGATACATATTTTAAACTAGGTTACTATAAAAATAACATCAAGCAGAAAATAGTAAAATATATAAATCAACACAATAATATAAAGAATAAATTTAAACTCTTAAGTGGCAAATTTTTATGGATGAATAATAAATAATATACTTTGCATTAGAATAAGATACTAGATAGTTATTTCAGAGGAAATACATCATTAGCATGTATTTGGCCCCGCTGCTATGTTGGGTAGAGGAGTTAGGGGCCGAAACCTGATAGCATAGCAGTTCCTCCTGATGACCTCTAATTCTTATTCTGATACAACGCCTGTTATTTATTAGTCAATTCATAAAAATGACGTTTATTTTAAATTTTATTTTTTATTTTTATTTTTTAACTTGATTAAAATTATAGAAAATCTAAAAACAATTATTAATTTTGTTATTTAATTATTAAATTTTGATTTAGCATTATTATGTTTTGTTTATTTTATAATTATATAACAATACGTAGACTCAGTTAGCTGATTTAATTTATCTCTAACGAAAGGTTTAAGTGAAAGTCGGTTGTCAAAATGGAAGCCTAGGAAAACGAGATTATCAACGATAGGAAGCATTGTAGAATTTAATGATACGGAGGGAGGTTCGAAGCCGAGGCGTCGAAGTAGGATCCGCATAATTGTGGATTTATCAGGATTCAGAGAAAGGCGAAGGGAAGAGAGATGATTGGAATTTGAGACAAGACAGTCCGAAGCGGAAACACTAAGATCGTGAATACGATTAACAGGTGCATGAGCATAGATGAGAATGTCATCAGCATATTGCATAACATGGAAGTTGAATTTATGAGAAATCGAAGACAAATCACCAAGAAGAAGAGAGAAAAGTATAGGGCCTAATACGGAGCCTTGTGAAACACCGGACGGAATGGACGAAGGATGGGAGAAAGAAGAGTTAGAATATACGCGAAATGTACGGTTTGATAGATATGAAGAATTCCATGATACAGTGGGTAAAGAGAAGCCATAATCATGACGAAGGCGATGGAGAAGAATCGAGTGATCGACGATGTCAAAAGCAGTCGATAGATCGAGAGAAACTATGACACTACATAATTTATGATAGCGCGATATGAGTAAGTCGTTATAAACTTTAAGACATGCAATTTCAAGTTACAAGGCGGAAAGCAATGAGAAGAAGACGAATTTGAACACAACAATACATTGTAAGCAATTTGAGAGAAGCAATATGGTGAGATGAATGATCAAAACGACGAAGACGGAGGAGAATTCGGACGTCTGCGTTGATGATGCGTTGTAGGGGAAGAATAGTGGATTTAGGTGAGTTGGAATATAGACTAAGACAATAATCGAGTCTAAAGGAGAGAAGATTGAGAGTCATACAAGAAGGGAATATTTCTGGGTGGGAAGTATTTAAAGATAAGAGTGGGTACAAGGGGGCTTTGTTTGGTAGGAAAAGTAAATTAGATAGCTTAGTTTGTAGATAAGAAGAAAATTCATCAGGATTTATATTACGAGGGGTAGATGATCGTGAATGAATTGAGTTTAAGATTTTCCAATGAGATTTAGAGTTGGAAGATGACTCGAGTTGATTTCGCCAAAAGAGAGTACGTTTAGTACGTATAAGAATGAGATGTGAACGGCGTTGAGAAAAGTAGGAATCACGAAGATTTGGAGGGAGTGAGTTGGGTGAACGTTTAAGAAAGCGTTTTTACATACGAAAAGAGTGACGGAGTCGACGCTTAGAAAGACACAGTCATAATCGAATCAGGGAGCATGGCGCAAGCGCTGGGAACGTCGAAGTCGACTAGGCAGAAGGTTATTAAGGATCGACGTAAGTTCAGAATCAAATAGAATGCAGAGATCATCGGGAGAGAGATAGTTAAGAGGAAGTGAAAAGAGTGAAGAATTGAGTAAGGCTGTGCAAAGAACAGGGATATCGAGAACCTTCCAGGGTCGACTTGGTGTAGATAAAGGTAAAGGCGGAGAAGGAGGATGGGACGAGTAAGAGTAAGAGTGACAAGGAAATGATCGGACAAACTAGGATCATTAATTGACAAGGAGGTATAGTCATTGAAGCAGTTAGGAACAGCAATGATGTCGAGAGCACCGCCGAGAATATGAGTTGGGCTTGTTGAAAGTAATTTATAGTAAAAATAAGAAAAAAGATTAGTTAAAGTGATAGAGTTAGAGTCAGACAGGCGATCAAGACGAATGTTTATGTCACCGAGAACAAAAGAAGGGGTATAAGACAATGAACAGTGAGACATTAGATCTGCAATGTCGTTAAAGAAGATACGTGATGGGGCAACTGAACCTGGACGGTATACAATCACAAGTTCCAGAAGGAAAGGAGTTGATAATCTGCATATGAGTAATTCGACCGAAGTGTAACGGATGTTAACTTTGATTTTACGTAAAGACATAGGGTGACGAGCAATGTCAACAATACCGCCATGGCTAGACGCAGTAGATGTATGAGATGTAATTTGACGAGCTGATTCAACTAGAGAACAACTAGAGCGACATAGACGACGAATAGGAAGATCGTCGGAGTCAGAGTGTTAGGATTATAAATGAATAAAGGATATGATTATACGACTATATAAAGATCTTCAGTATATTGATGATATGTGTATTTAACTCTAATAATTTTTATTCAATTAGTGAGCACATTTATCCAGAAAGCCTTATTCTTAACAAAACCAATATTAATGATAAAGAAGGTGTATATCTAGATATGAACATTAAATTAACATTAACTAAAACTACTATTAATTTATATCGTAAAGATAACATATTTAAATTTACAAGAAACATATTTTTGCATGAGCATTCATGCATACCATATAATATAAAATATAATACATTAAATAATGAAATTTTAAGAATTGCAACAATATGTAATGATATTAGCTTGCTTCAAAATCATTTGAATAATTTAATAGATACATATTTTAAACTAGCTTACTATAAAGATAACATTAAGCAGAAAATAGTAAAATATATAAATCAACACAATAATATTAAAAATAAATTTAAACTCTCATGTAGCAAATTTTTATAGATTGATAATATCATTTTTGAATATGCATTATAATTTCTATATTTTTATAACCAACAAAATATTATTAAAATATTAAATATAAAAATATAAATTAACAGAATATCATTAAAAATTAATTTTAACTATTAAGCGAAACTTTTTTTGGATCGATAATAGGTAATATGCTTTGTATTAGAATACTAAATCAAATTTAAATAGAGAAAATACGTCATTACCGCGTATTTGGCCCGCTGCTATATTGGGTTTAGGAATAAGGACCGGCACCTGATAGCATAGCAGTTCCTCCTAATGACCTCTATTTCTTATAGAGTTCTTATATTCCTTAACAGATGATGTATTTCTTCGAATATATTTATTATCCATAAAAATTTTCTAATATTATTTAATATTATAAATATTAAATAATATTTGAAGAATTGCAACAATATGTAATGATATTGGCTTTCTTCAAAATAATTTAAATAATTTAATAGATACATATTTTAAACTAGGTTACTATAAAAATAACATCAAGTAGAAAATAGTAAAATATATAAATCAACACAATAATATAAAGAATAAATTTAAACTCTTAAGTGGCAAATTTTTTTGGATGGATAATAAATAATATACTTTGCATTAGAATAATATACTAGATAGTTTTATCAGAGGAAATCCATCATTGGCATGTATTTATCCCCGCTGCTATGTTGGGTAGAGAAGTTAGGGGCCGAAACCTGATAGCATAGCAGTTCTTTCTGATGATCTCTAATTCTTATGTTGATAGAACGTCTGTTATTTATTAGTCAATTCATAAAAAATTGATTTTCATTTTAAATCAATTTTAAATAGTCGGATCACAAAAATTGAATTTTTCATAATAAAGTAAAGCAAAATAAATTTTATTCGAATTTTATGTATTAATGGTAGAATTTGCACATTTTAATGATTTTTTTGAGCGTAATAGTTGCTTAGATTATTATTAACTTGAAATCGTTTTTTGTTTAATTTAGGTGGTATAAGTGAAGAATCACATATTTTGTTGGCTACATCTTCGGCATTTAAGAAATTTTATGTTAAGCATGCATCAAGTTGCTTATTAACTAGTCTTATTGTTCTTTATGGGATTGATGATATGATTGAACACACTGAAACTATAAAAACAATGGTCAGTCAATATCAGGTAAGAAATTTTGTTTTTAACAAAATAGGTAAAATTTTGTTTGAATATTTTAATAATTTTATTATACAAATTTATTTACGGGTGAAGTCAAGATTTAAACTCTTTGACATGTGTTTCAGTCTTGTTGACGACTTGCCCACTAAAATGGAACGATCCCTTTTTGGTTATCGTTGCACTTTAGTAAGTAATTCGTCAACAAGTGAGCGTTCAGTTTTACACTGAACGATCACTGCATTCCAAGATGCTTTAGCATCAAGATACAGTTAGGGCATACAGATATTCCAGCGAATTTCAGTTGTGGTGGGAAATTGATGACGTCTTACGCTCTATCATACGGTAATGGATCCTTAGCAATAATGCGGCACAGTGAAATATGCGACTTTCTGGCGAATTAATTAAATCAAGTATGCTATTGTGTGGTTTGGAACAATCTTCTTGACCCGGTACCTGCTAACCTCTAAATTGACAACAACGAAAGATACTAAAACCCGTGCAGACACTATGCAATAGATTGTTCAGCTTTCTAACATTTGATATGAATGTTAGATATCTGAATATCTAATATCTAATCATGAATATCTAATCCACATATTGCACCATACCAAAAGAAATTGGTCTAATCAGCTTTATCGTATATGAACTTTAAAATAGAGCTGAATATTAATAGTGCATATCACAAATAGAGAATTAATAGTTCTTTTTTGTCCCTTCACCAAATAATTAATGGTCTTAGTCAGTATGCTCTCATTGTACTTAAGACGTTATCTATTAAATTTGCCTAGAAAACCATTGTGCCGAATGTTGTCCATGTTTCCGTGCAGGCTTCAAGTCGCCTGTTTCCGTGCGTCCTCAAGAAAAATTCACAAATTCAACGTTAAATATATAAAAATCATTATCTGAAGCAAAACAAAACACAATGTGAATGAACCATCCTATTGTATATTAGAACCATGCTAATGTATTAATACACGATATTGATTAATCAAATCAGCTAACTACGTATTTTAAGATTATATGCAATTTATATTATTTTTGAAAAAATACAAAATCTATAATAAAATATATAAATATCAAGAGGTAATCTAAGGTAATACTCCAATTTTTTAAACTTTAGTTTGATAAATTTGATCAAAATCTATAAAAACTAAAACATATGAGAAAGGTAAAACCTTTCTCATATTAAGATAAAATTTTGTGTACGAAGCATAGGTAATGTTTGCTAGTTCTGCTTGAAAAAATACAAAATCTATAATAAAATATAAAATATATAAATATCAAGAGGTAATCTAAGGTGATACTCCAATTTTTTGAACTTTAGTTTGATAAATTTGATCAAAATCTATAAAAACTAAAACATATGAGAAAGGTAAAACCTTTCTCATATTAAGATAAAATTTTGTGTACGAAGCATAGGTAATGTTTGCTAGTTCTGCTTGAAAAAATACAAAATCTATAATAAAATATAAAATATATAAATATCAAGAGGTAATCTAAGGTAATACTCCAATTTTTTGAACTTTAGTTTGATAAATTTGATCAAAATCTATAAAAACTAAAACATATGAGAAAGGTAAATCAGTATTAGTTTCTCAAAAATGGAAGTATTACCAGAGGTTATCTCTTTGAATTCTATTATTCCTAAAAAATGGTAATTAGCTTTGGCAATATCCCTATTTTATAGAGCTAAAAATATTGTTCCAATAAGTTATTTTTGGCTTTATAAGAAAACCACATATCATTAAACTAATTATAATAATATAATTCCTATCTCTTAAAGATATGCTTTTTTAGCTTAAAATAAAGACGTTACGTTTTTCATTAATATAAGAATTCCAAGGGGTAAACTCACGCTTATTAATAATATTATATAAGATTTTATGCAATTTATATTTATATAAATATATATAATAAATATATATTTATAGTAAAAAGTTAAAATTGTAGTTCAAAATAAAAGTCAATTGTTATGAGTGGACTAATAAATAACAGACGTTGTATCAGAATTAGGAATAGAGGTGATCAGAGGAACTGCTATGCTGTCAGGTTTCGGCTCTTATTCCTCGGCCCAAATATATGCTACTGACGTATTTCCTCTGATGAAATTTGATTATCTATTATATTATTCTAACACAAATCATATCGGTTAGTATCTATTCGTAAAATTTTCTCGCTTAATTAATTGAATTTATTTTTAATAATATTTTTTGTTGATTTATAAATTGTAAATTGTAAATTTTAATAATATTTTGTTGATTTATTTCTCCATTATAAGAAAAAGAAAGCAAATTACCAAATTTGATTGATAATTAACATAAAATAATTATGTCGTATCAATATAAAGAACATTTACATTTTGATTTAAAATAATAGAGAATCTGCCAGATAATTAAATAACACCATAAATTAAGGTTAACCACCCTTTGCCTTACCGTGTAGCTCTTCACCGTTTTGACACACAACTACTTACTTCTTAAATTTTATAGCCAAAATGCTAAATTCTTTGTGAATTATAAATATGCATTCCGTTTTTAAGCATCCAAATATATATATATATATATATATATATATATATATATATATATATATATATATATTCTTAACTGTATATTTTTTTCTGTTCATACTCATGCTGTGTTTTGTTTACAAAGCAGAAGTCTGTAATTAAAATAATTACAGACTTATACATTGTTCAAAACGAACTTGTAAAGCCCGTTACAAACTACTGCATACTAGTGAGCAGAAAATCAATTGCGTTTGCTTGTTATAGTAAAGCATATCATTTGTTTCCTGTTTCTGTACAATTGAATATAGGAACTTTGGAAGCGAGATGATACAAGTCCGTACCAAACAAGACCACGCAAATTTAAACGCTAGAATTTATAATTTTTTTATAATTTATACAAGTTTATACACGCTTATATCGTGTATTCGAAAAAGTAATAGATATAAATAAATTAATATAAATATATAATAATATATTTATATTACTTATAAATAATATACGATTTAAATTATATAGAGGTCATCATTCATTAATGTATCTTAATTTAGTATAAAATTTCTTTTTGTTAATTCATATTTTTTAATTGTTATTTTTTATTGTTTTTAATTATTTAAATTGTTAATTTAAAATTAAAATCATTTATTTAAATTGACTAATAAATAATATACCTTGTATTCGAAAAAGAAATAGAGGTCATTATTCATTAAGATTTTAATACAATGGTACGGCCTCGTTATCCGCGCAAGCGAACACCAACCATCAAATAAGTTTATCGCCGTGAGTGAATGGACAGCGTCTAATAGGAAGGCCGAAACTGCGATGGATCGACGTCATACGTCATAATTTGATAAGTTTTGGACTGGAAACCAAAGACGCCCTTGATAGAGCCAAGTGGAGGCAACTCTCAAAAACAGCGGACCCCGTCCCTACACGGTAAAGACGCTAAAGAAAAAGAAGAAGATTCATTAAGATTTTAATTTAAAGTTGTATAAACAACTTGCTCTTGGAATGTTGATTTTACGAACAGATGATTGCCTGATAAAAATACTGTTCACAAACGCAAAGAGAAAGAACAAATGTATTTAGCATGGATACAAAACTATTTTACAAAGATAATATAAATACGACCGAGCATCCGATCTAGTCTTAAATGCCATCATATTACAATCAGTAGAAGATTTCACGTAGTTTTTTTACCAATAGCAGCGTTTGTTCTTACGTTTATTCCCTTTATCAATCACTTACTAAGGGTGGATCCAGGTGCCAAACACATTTAGTATCCTGTTGATGGTAGGTGTGAGTACGATATCAGAAATTGGGAAAATCTGGATAGAACTTAAAATGTGCACCCTACTGACTCGTTTAAATATTAATAAATCAACTATATATATTATCACTCAAACTAGAAAAGACTGCGTCATATACCCACCAGCTTCATTGGAGATATGGATTTTTTATACCAAATGCACAGGATCGATAGATCGGAGAATGATTTATCGAAACAAGAAACGTCAAACCATCGTACATCAAACGAACCAACTAATACACTTTGCATTATTTTTTTAAAGTTTAGATTATGCAAATTATAAAGACATTTCTAGATACCTGTTAAATATGTCGCTTATACATTTTATAATTTATGCAAAGTGTTTATTTAAAATATTTTAGATCTATTTGAATTTGAATTTTATATTTTATATAATAAATAATTAATAACTTATGTAAACATCAATACATAGCTCAACACGAGTGTTTCCAACCAGTCCACTCAAAGCTGTTTCATGATATATTGCTTGAAATTCCTGGATACAAGCATTTATACGAGAAAGACAAATTAGATATAATTTTATTACAAATTATAAATTATTATGGAAATGTGTACATGAGATAGCCAGCGAAGCAAAATTATCGTTTTTCTTCCTAATCGTTTTGGAGTACTGGAAGTCGTGAATCCATTAAAACTAACTGTATAGATTATTGTAGCTCGGTCAAGATTATGCTGTAGATGAAGAATTAGAGAACCGGCAAAAACATATTCAAGGAAATTAAAAACGAAAAGTTTGAGAAGCAAATATATCTAGGCAAATTATTATAGATTCATCATTTAAAAATATATATCTGCAATTCTCGATAATACGAGCAAAACAGGAGCTTAAGCTTTGCTTAGCAATATCCATGATATAAACTATTATTTCCTATATATCCAAGAGTTCCAGGATGCTTCGGTTGCTCGTTACAACTGGAATACTTTGAATTGGGGAAGATATGTGAATGTTGTACAAGCCCTGAAATCGAACACGGTGCGTCACAAAGGACAATTTTTAGCAAGTTTACTTAGAAATTTATGTCATAGACATTCATCGTACGAGTTTCTATTAAATATCTTATCCAAAATTATGATCAAACAATCCAAGCGGTTTGTAGGTCTTCGAATATTCATCTGAGATGCACACAAGCATTCGAAAAAACTGAATAAAATTTATGACACTGTAAGACGGAGGCGAAATAAATATTTGTACTAAAAGAATTTTACTTTACACTAATCGTCTCTAGTGGATAAATTAAAGAATTTGTCTGATTACAAAATTGCGGAATAATTAGAATCAAGATTGATTCCAATTAGTCCTTTGTAAATTGGCCCTTCAGTAAATAAAATTTGATATTATTAAAAATAATATATTTAAACAATACTTATATTATTTGAGGTTATCACAGTTGACTTTGGTAACTGCGAAAGCTTGCTGGGTCGCCTTCTGTGACTCGATTTTTTAGGGTTGTAAGATTCTATATTTTGTATTTTAAAAGTAATATTTTAGCTACCGAAGCAAATTGCAATGATATCTTACACAAATGGAATCGTTATAAGGGAACTGGCCACAAATCTTTCGGAAATGTGTTTATTTGTCCCTGCTGATTCCTGGCAGAATTACATAAAGTTTATTGCAAAATCAACCGAAAACATCCGTCTAATGGGAAAATCATCAAATCATACCGTTATTTTCTCGAAACAATCTGACTTTAATAACAAGTATTTCCAAATTTAAATGCGTTATAATTTTCCTTTTGTAAATAGCAGGGCAAAGGATATTATAAAACGATTTAGCAGGATGGACGCACGGATGATAATTTTTGTCAAACGCCTCAACAGAATGTTAATATATGCAGATAGATTTAAACAGCAACTTCCTAATCTTAAGGTTTTCACTTTAAATCATAGTACTTCTCTGGATTCACAAAAAAAGCTTGTTGAAGGTACAAATTACTTAAATTATAATTGATTTTACAATAATACAGTTATATTGTAAGTTATTCATTTTGTCATCATCAGTTCACCTTACATGACTGGCTACGAAATATTATAATATTGGACGATTTTGCCAAGCACCTTCGTACTCAATATTTGATAATCTACTTTACTTCATGTTGTTAACTTCATATGTAACACATATGTCACCTAACGAACAGGCAGTTTATCTAAAACTAAACTGTTTAAGATCATCAGCTATTTAAGATACAATAGATTTTATGCTTGAGTTTTTTTAATTTCTTAATCGAGTACGTTGTTCACTATTTCTGATGTGGTTGCTAGATATTTTCTGAGTTTGTAAATTCAGATTGAAATTATTTTGATTATTCTGAATTTAAAATAATTACGTGAAAAGTTGTAAAAAACTTTTCTACGTTGATAAACTCAGAAAAGTTATTAGGAGTAAATAAAATTATTGTTTTAAAAAATTGTTCTGGGTAAATTAATTCGAATAAAAATATATAATTTTTTGAGTTATTTTTCAAAAACGCTTCAGAGACGGTAGGTACAAAACCCTTTTAAGTTGGTTGATAAAACTCCTCTGAGTTAATTTACTAGGCAAAATTCTATTCTAAATTCTATTAAAATTATTCTATTCAATTTTGAGTTATTTTTCAAAAACGCTTACCAACGCGAAAATATAATCCCAAAAATATAATTTTGGGATTTATTGAAAAATTGATATTTTGACGGCTATTGTTTTCATCTTCATCTTCAGAATTTTGAAAATAAATGTTTTGTGATTTTATTTTGATTTATTCGAAATTCTGGAGATGATAGCAATACTTTACTAAGTATTTGTCAGTTAATATACTTTTTTAAAGGTAAAACCACTTTTTCAGGTTTAGCATTTTGTTTATTCAGTAGCAGTTGTGTTGTGTGCTGCTAATCTCCGTATTTATTCGAAATATTAAACATTTATTAAAAATTATAATTAATGATTACAATTCATGATTCCTACGATACTGTTTTGTTGTCTCGAAACCAGCCTTGTTCTATTTAGCGCTTTGCTTTTCTCTGCGACAAAATTATTACTTTCGTAAAATAATATTTTTATGTAATTTTGTTGGCTTCCAACAAGAAATGATTAAAACTTATGAATCCAGATTGACAGGAATTGATTTGTTGCAGTTTGAGACTTTTAAAGCGATTTCAGTGATGTGTTAGCTGCATTTCAAAGCAAAAGGATCATCTCATAAATCAGATCAAATAACTGAGTCTACGTATTTAATATAATATATAAATCAAAAATAAAGTTAAATAATTTTAAATAATTAATAATTACATAAGATTTATACAATTTATATTTACATAAATTAATATTTTCTACGTATTTTATAATATAAATTAATTAACAATAGCTAAACATTAAATATTAAATAATTATATAAAAGTTTATATAAATTTAATAACGTTATAATATAAACTTATATATATTATTATAATATAAGTTATATTATAATAACGTTATAATATAAATTATAATTCTTTATAAATTTTTAATTTGTAAGATTTTATTGGGTCTTTGTGAATTGAAACATTAGTGAATTTAACCTTGTTGACTACATATTTAGGTCGCAAGGAACTTAACAAAATTTCTATTTATATAAAATAATCGAGTCCACGTATTTTAAACGATATAGAAATAAAAATAAAGATAAATAATAAATAATAATATACGATTTTATACAATTTATATTTATTTCAAGTTAAAAAAATAAAATTTAAAATAAACGTCATTTTTATGAATTGACTAATAAATAACATACCATGTATCAGAATAAGAATTAGAGGTCGTCAGGAGGAACTGCTATGCTATCAGGTTTTGGCCCCTAGCTCCTCTATATAACATAGCAGCAAAGAATAATTCTACTACAAAGAATATTATTTATTATTTATTCATAAAATATCATTTTAATAAAAAATTTCATAGTTGTGGAGATGGGTTTTTTATTTTAAGAATTTAAAATTTAAATTAAAATTTTTTCTTATAATTTTAACTTATTTATCTTAAAATATTTTTTTAGTTATCTTTGATATTAAATCTTATTAAATGCCCAAAAAACTAAAATTATTCTTAAAACGTTTTGGAACAAATATAATTTAATAGTGATATAGGAAAACCTACTTATGACTTGATTAAAAGGATAATTCACCACGAACTGCTCTTTCAAAATGATAGTTATTATTATATGATAACCGTTGTTGTAATTTTATATTGCGAACCATCCCCGAGAATACAAAAAGAACTTTATTTATTTGATATTTCGACTGTACTTAGCAGTCCTTTTCAATTGTATGTATATTACAATGATGAGGCCTTCATCTCGTACCTCATTTTTCCTATTCATCCCCACATCTAAATACATCTCATACTTCTTTCTTCTCTTCACGTACTCCTTACACTACCTCTACCGTATCACTTCTCAATAATTTACATCCTTCTGTCAAAATTATCTCCAGTAACATCTCCGTTCAACCTATTCAACAATCCACTTCTGTCACACATGCTCCAACCGTATCACCTATCAATAATTTACATCCTTCCGTCAAAATCATCTCCAGTAACATCTCCGATCAACCGATTCAACACTCCACTCCGGTCATACATGCTCAAAACTATCTTAAATCTTCACGTAGCACCCCTGTCATTCCCACGTTTATCTGCTCTTCTGCCTCTACTACTACCAGATCTTTCCGTCCACCACTACGTAATCGTTTTCCTTCGCGCGATCGATGCATTATCATATCTAATTTAAAGGTTTCCGAATCTGCTTCTCCTCAATGTCGCCTCGATGATGATGTATCTGCTTTCAGGTCTATCCTAGCAACCATTCTTCCTGATAATAATCCATCCCTCTTCAATAATATCGCTCCTGTATCTTTGATCCGTTTAAACAAATCCACTAAATCCAATCATCTCAGTCCTCCACTCCTAAAAATTGTTTTCCGACATAGTTCACATGCATCCTTGGTACTCTCCCAACATTTTAAACTTCTTACCACTTTATCTAATTGTCTTACATCTCCTGACCGCTCCTCCTTCTGATATTGCCCAGCTCAATTTAGCTCGCATTGAGAAACATCGACGTGAAACAAACGGCGAGTCATCCTTATATATACGTCAAATCAATGGAAATTTTCACGTTGTTCAAACAAGGCCAAAAATTCGATGGCGAACCCATCTCTCCCCCTTGTCTTCTTCGCTAGTCGATCTCGCTCCTAAGCATACTTTTCGTCTTAGTCTATTCAACACTCGCTCTATTCTTCATAAAGCTGATATGCTCCTTGATATCTTCGATCAATTATCTATCGATATTCTCTGCATTACCGAATCCTGGCATTGTGACTCCGACGATCTTGCTATTCGTCGTCTATGTCGCTCTGGTTGTTCTTTAGTTGAATCAGCTCGTCCAATTGCCTATTATACATCTACTGCTTTTAACCATGGCGGTATAGTTGCCATTGCTCGTCAACCAACGTCTTTGGGTAAAATTAACGTTAACATCCGTTACACCTCGTTCGAATTATTCATATGCAGATTATCAACTCCTTTCCCTCTGGAACTTGTGATTGTATACCGTCCAGGTTCAGTTGCCCCCTCACGTATCTTCTTTAACGACCTTGCAGATCTTATGTCTCACTGTTCATTGTCTTATACTCCTTCTTTTGTTCTCGGTGACTTTAACATTCGTCTTGATCGCCCGTCTGACTCTGACTCTATCACTTTAACTAATCTTTTTTTCTGATTTTAACTATAAATTACTTTCAACAAGCCCAACTCATATTCTCGGCGGTGCTCTCGACATCATTGCTGTACCTATCTGCTTCAATGACTATACTTCCTTGTCAATTACTGATCCCGGTTTGTCCGATCATTTCCTTGTCACTCTTACTCTTACTCGTCCCCATCCTCCTTCTCCGCCTCCACCAATATCCACACCAAGTCGACCCTGGAAGCTTCTCGATATCCCTATTCTCTGCACAGCCTTACTCAATTCTTCACTCTTTTCACTTCCTCTTAACTATCTCTCTCCCGATGATCTCTGCATTCTGTTTGATTCTGAACTTATGTATATTATCAATAAACTTCTGCCTAGTCGACTCCGACGTCTCTCAGCGCTTGCGCCATGCTCCCTTGTTCGATTCTGACTGTAGTCTTTTTAAGCGTCGACTCCGTCACTCTTTTCGTGTGTATAATTGCTTTCTTAAACGTTCTCCCAACTCACTCCCTCCAAATCTTCGTGATTCCTACTTTTCTCTACGCCGTTCACATCTCATTCTTATACGTACTAAACGTACTATCTTTTGGCGAAATCAACTCGAGTCATCTTCCAACTCTAAATCTCATTGGAAAATCTTAAACTCAATTCTTTCACGATCATCTACTTCTTGTAATATAAATCCTGATGAATTTTTCTTCTTATCTACAAACTAAGCTATCTAATCTACTTCACTACTACCCGTAGCCCCTTGTACCCACTCTTCTCTTCAAATACTTCCCTCCCAGAACTATTCCACCTTCTTCCCGTTTCGTCTGATGAAGTTTCTTCGGTTCTGCTGTCATTACCTAATAAAACCTCTCCTTCTGACCCAATTCCCACTCACTTGCTTAAAAATATCTGCTCCTCTATATCACCCTTCCTAACCACATTGTTCAACTCGTCCATCCGTAGCCGTACATTTCCTTCCATCTGGAAATGCGCCACTGTTCGTCCTCTCATCAAAAAGCAATCTCTCGACTCCTCACTACTATCTTCGTACCGTCCAATCTCACTTCTCCCAACCCTCTCTAAACTCCTTGAGCGTCTCGTTCTCAAGCAAGTTAATACATATCTCTTTTCCTCTAACTTGTTTCCTCCCTTCCAAGCCGCTTTTCGCTCTAATCACTCTACTGAAATTGCCTGTCTTAAAGTTTATAATGACTTACTCATCTCGCGCGATCATAAATTATGTAGTGTCATAGTTTCTCTTGATCTATCGTCTGCTTTTGACATCGTCGATCACTCGATTCTTCTCCATCGCCTTCGTCATGATTATGGCTTCTCTTTACCCACTGTATCATGGTTTTCTTCATATCTATCAAACCGTACATTTCGCGTATATTCTAACTCTTCTTTCTCCCATCCTTCGTCCATTCCGTCCGGTGTTCCACAAGGCTCCGTATTAGGCCCTATACTTTTCTCTCTTCTTCTTGGTGATTTGTCTTCGATTTCTCATAAATTTAACTTCCATGTTATGCAATATGCTGATGACATTCTCATCTATGCTCATGCACCTGTTAATCGTATTCACGATCTTAGTGTTTCCGCTTCGGACTGTCTTGTCTCAAATTCCAATCATCTCTCTTCCCTTCGCCTTTCTCTGAATCCTGATAAATCCACAATTATGCGGATCCTACTTCGACGCCTCGGCTTCGAACCTCCCTCCGTATCATTAAATTCTACAATTCTTCCTATCGTTGATAATCTCGTTTTCCTAGGCTTCCATTTTGACAACCGACTTTCACTTAAACCTTTCGTTAGAGATAAAGTACGCTCATCTACCTTGATACTCCGCAACCTCCGTCAAGTTCGTAGATTGATCGATTTCCCTTCTTGTATGACTCTCATATCTTCTCTTCTTTTCTCAAGACTTGATTACTATCTTAGTCTATTTTCCAACTCACCTAAATCCACTCTTCTTCCTTTACAACGCATCATCAACGCTGCCGTTCGAGTTCTCCTCCGTCTTCGTCGTTTTGATCATACATCCCACTATCTTGTTTCTCTTGATTAGCCTACCATTTATTGTCGTGTTCAAATTCGTCTTCTTATCATTGCTTTCCGCCTTATAACTTCTCATACTCTTTCATTTCTCAACCTTCTTTTTCTCGACAATTCTCGTACTGTGTATTGTGCTCTGCGTTCCCGTAATTCCCTTCTTTTACATGTCCCAATCTACTCTACCTCTTTTGGCTTCCGCTCTTTCGTTGTGGCTGCTCCTCTCTTGTGGAATCAACTGCCTATTCATATCCGCCAATCAACATCTATGCCGTACTTCAAACGCCAAATCCAATTTTATTTCAACAATTAACTAATTACCTGTGACCTTTGATGTTTTTTTTGTTTGTTAGTGGTCATGTAAGCGTGCATTTTGCACGCATTTGCCACGTTAAATAAATTATTGTATTGTATATTAATTAGATTTTAAAATTTTTTTTGAAAAAACAAAATAAAAAAATTACTGAATAAAAAATCATTATAGAAATAATTTGTAAAAAATTGTAATATAATGAAATAAAATCGCAATTTTATATATCTGAATACTTTTTGAATACTTGATATTATAATGTAATTCTGTTATATAATTAGTGCTTATATAATAGATAAATTATTCATTTAAATTTGCATTCTTTCATTTTTTTGCGTACATTAAAACTAGTAAAATAAAGATTATCGTTTGTTCAGATATTAATACAAAATTTTTAGAATTTTGCGCAGTGAAACCCAGCTTATTACTTACTCCAAATCTACATCATGCATTTACAGGTACTAAATAACTAAGTATTATAATTGATTGTAATTTACTAAATGATTGTAATTTAGCCAAACCATGTGTGCAAATAATTATAAACTTGGACACCCCACGCGATGCCAATACTCACCTAAATCATCTAAAGTGGATGGACATGTCGTGTTCATGGTCAGAAAGCTTCACGTTCATTTCATATCCGTTTTCGAACCATGCTGCGGCTATTAAGCTTTACAGAGTACTAGTCGGTTGTAATCTAAGCATACCCGACAAGCTAATGAAGTACGTTGCAATGTTAAAAGCATCAGGTGCACTTACCATACCAATAATTGATAATATTGATTATGAATACGAGATATTGAAGGGACAAAGGCGAAGAGACAACAGCGTGGAAATGAAAGATAAGCCTGCGTTTGTTGGTTCTAATGATATACGCTATTGCAATAACAATAACGAATTTCAGCTTCCGGTATTGCGAAATCGAGAGCGAATGGAACCGTTCTACGACAATAGGAAATCAACTGATAACAGTTACTTTTCTTACAAGTTAAATAGACCCAATCTATTAGACGATTATGCAGAACTAAGTTTTGCCAATCCGTTAACTATACAAGATTATGCTCCTCAATTACCGCTACAGAGCTTTGATCATCATCGAAAACAGCGAGCACCACGCGCGTTCGATCAAACTGGTACAATAAAAGATACTAGAATGATATCGAATGCATCTGAAAAGTATCCAAAGTATTACCGTAACCTAACTAGCCGCCATCACCACATTGACACGAACCCTCGAGAAATTCAGTTAGATAAATTTCATAGTAAAACTTGTGATACCAAGAAAACCAGACACCAAACATACCTCGGCGATATTGATAGACAAGCTCTACGACAGTATGACCACGCAAATTTTGATTGTTTCAACCAAACAAGGCACAATAGCGACTATTATGCTTTACACCGTCGTGGCACTGATAATTTTAACTCGATGGCTGAATTACCTGTTGACAAAATACCTCCAAATTTCTTCTATGAAACCTCAAGCGACAGAAAACGGCGCTATCCAAATATGATTAATGAAAGTTTGCAAATTCTACCACCCCTGGAAGAAGGACCGTTATTTAATGATCATGAAGCAAAAATCATAGATATTCGGGTTAAAGATTACAATCACGGTCGGTAGTCATCCAATTTTACTTAATAAAGATCAATTATAGATGTTCGTGTATATTATTATAAAAATAAGCTCATTAAACCCGTATATTAATAGAAATTTTGTTTTGGTATTCGACTGTATGTTATATGTATGTAAATCTACTTGTGCCGTATTCAGCTTTAATATTTAATGTCTTTTATTTTTAAATCCGACATATTTAAACGTTTTATTTACTTTATTATTTTGTTGCAATAAATTGCTTTTAAATTTAAAAGCGATTTAATTTTTAAAAATTAAAAATTAAATTTCATAGTCAATCAAAACAGAATTAATCTTCTGATTATTAAAAATCTGTATTTTATAATTAATGAAATAATTAATGATGAATTATTTCAAAAGAATTAAATAATTAATATTTTTTGAATATAATTAATTATTAATTATTTTTATTAATTAACAATTAATAATTATTAATTAATTATTAATTATTATTATTTTTATCAATTTATTATTAATTTATAATTAATAATTTTTCGTTGATTTTATTATAATTGAAATAATTATTAATTAATGCTACGCTGATTCAAATCTTTGATGTCCACAGGTTAATAATAACTTGTCAATAGAACAAATCAGATCAGTCTACGTATTTTATATACAAATCAAAAATAAAGTTAAATAATTTTAAATAATAAATAGTTATATAAGATTTTATACAATTTATATTTACATAAATTAATAATAAAGTAAATAATAAATAATTATATAAAATTTTATCCAATTTTTATTTATATCAAGTTAAAATAAAAAATTGAAATTTAAAAAAGAAATCAATTTTTATGAATTGACTAATAAAGGTCATTAAGGCTATCAGGTTTCGACCGTGAAAACAAATTCAGGTTTCGACAAATTCCACAGCTTTTAGATAGCTGTAGAATTTAGAAATTCAATGTGGAATTCCACAGCTTTTAGAAAGCTGCAAATGATCTTAAGTAATGATCTCAAGTAAAATATAGTAAAATGAATTTATTGAGCATTGTTGGAATTGTATGTTCAATTGTAACTTAAAATGTAAGTTGTTCCTAAGGCTACCTTTTATGAAATATTTAGCCTGTGCTTTATAAATCTCCACGTGAATTCGGAGACAATTTGCAGCTTTTAGAGCTGGAGAGTGTTCCAAATAGATTATTTATTTTTGAGCATTTTAAATTATGAATTTGCTCCGAAATGAACAAATCAAATGTTCAGAGGTGAACTATGTTTTATAAAAGAAACATCATATCAGCTAACTGAGTAGAAGTATTTTATGCAATAAAATAAATGTTCCTAAAGATTAATAATTATAAATAAAGATAAATGATAAATGATTTTATAAGATTTTACAAAATTTATATCAAAATTTAAAATAAATGTTCCTTTCAATAACAATGAACCAGGATTTTCGTATGTTTGAAACAAAGGTTAATTATTTTAGTCTAATTATACTGGAATCATTTTAATCATTTTGAATAAATGTTGTAGGGGAAAGTATACAAGGCAATAAATTTCACTATATTTTAAAAATATCAACTGATTTCAACATTTGTGAGTTTTGGATTTGTATGGGATAAAAATACCATACGGGAAAAATATTGTTTAAAAAGGATATAAAATGAAGATAAATTCCATTATAATCTCCCAAAGTGTTTTCCTTACTTTAAAAAATATTTCCCTTTTCATAATTTTTATTCTATCCGAGAGTAATTTATGGCGACACTGTCGCCTTTCAATGCTGGACCTTGCATATAAAAGCAGAAAAGGGAAAAATCGTGTATTGTCGATAATTGTAAGTGAATAAGAATAGATACAGTTGAAAAGACAAAGAAACTCGTTACTTTTCTATCCACAAACTTGCAAATAAAAGACATTCCTTGCACACAACATTTCAACATTTGTGAGGGTTTGGATTTGTATGGGATAAAAATCCCATACGGGAACAAATATTGTTAATAAATAAAAATAAGGATAAAAATATGAAACTGCTATGCTATCAGATTTCGGCCCCTATTCCTCGACCTATAAAATTTATATTTATATCAAGTTAAAATAAAAAATTGAAATTTAAAATAAAAAATTGTTATTAATTGACTAATAAATAACAATGTATCAGAATAAGAATTAGAGGTCGTCAGGAGGAACTGCTATGCTATCAGGTTTCGGCCCCTATTCCTCCACCCAACACAGCAGCGCGGCCAAACACGTGCTAATGACGTATTTCCTTTTATTAAATTTTTTTTATCAAGTATCTTATTCTAATACAAAGTATAAAATATTTATAAATAATAAATAATTATATATAATTTTATCCAATTTTTATTTATATCAAGTTAAAATAAAAAATTGAAAATTAAAAAAGAAATCAATTTTTATGAATTGACCAATAAAGGTCATTAAGGCTATGTTATCAGGTTTCGACCTAGACCAGGCAGGGGACCACCCTGCCTGGTCTAGAAAGTGTCCCTTTTTCAAAAAATACAGGAAGGATCATGTCTCACCTTGTTACTCCTAACAGACTGTTGGTTGCCACAGCAGCCATTCCGGTGAACCGTATGTCGGACAAGGGTATTATACACTTTCTGGATTCCTACAAAAGATCTACTAAAATAGACATGGAGACACTTATAACTAGCATGCTTGCTACACTTTTCACATGAATCAAAGTTTACAATATTCGAACATAAAATCGGGAGAAACAGTACTCCTCTCCCATCGCATTCGTCTCGGCATCTCTCGACACCGCTTCAACTCTGGACAACTCAGCTTTCAATCCATTGATGGGACATAACTTATCGCTCAAGATCATGAGTATGGACGACAAGACATACCCCCATTGCAACAAATGTCATAGATGGTGACATTGGGTGTCAAGCTGTTTGTCTGTCATAAATTGTGGGTTTTGTGGTAGAGCTGACTGCCAACAGGACGGCGCAAGTATAACTCTCCTCCCAAATGTTCTTGCACATCCAGCCTGGGCAAGGAAATGAAAATCATTCAAGGATTACTGTAGCAGACACTGCACGCCTACAAGAGTGCCTACATCCAGTGCGGCGAAGGCGGCCACAAGAATGTCATATAACGACATTTTACGTTTGCTGCATGCACAAAAACAGTCTACACTAAAGGATATGGAGAAACTGATCGCCTACCAACTGTCAGTCATGTACTCCCCTCCGGCAGCTTATGTTCCGGCTCTTCATGAATCCAAGAAACGAGCGGCTTCGGCCCATGCCGTTGCCCTCATAAAAATCGGTAAAATGCTGAAGGGCTGGAATATAAGCGCCTCAAAGAGAAATGATGAGAATGCCCGGGGCCAAGTTCCCACTCTGGGTGGCGCTAGTGGTGGAGGGGGCAATCCTTCCACCCCTAGCTCTGTCTAGGGTGTGGCAATCCCCTTCCAGCTAAACTAACACAATCCAAAGTAATCAAGAGCCTTTTTCACTTAATATCCTTTAGTGGAATTCGGGAGGTGCTTCTGCCCTTAGCCTTTTATCTGGTAGAGATGTAGATGTTATAGTCCTTCAGGAGACGCGGTCTATCCGTATTCCTCAGGACATTACTCGATTTATCCTTCAGCATATATACACCCACTTCACTACCGTATATAACCCATCCTCACTCCTCTTGATCTCAAGGTCTTTTAACCTTAGTTAAATGCTCCTTAAGATCTTCCCTCCTTCTTAACTATTCTTGTCCAGCCCTATCTTGTTTAGCTATATCACTTCGTAAGAACGGTATTTGCATCAGTATAGCCAATATTTATATACGGCCAGAAGAAATTCACAAGAACCGTCAACTTCTGGACAGTATATTAGGTAGTGGCTATGACATGTTACTTGGTAACTTCAACGACAGAACTGGTCGTTGGATTAATTCAGCAAACCGCAGAGCCAGGAACGACTATCTTATTCACAAACCACCATCCCCCACCTTTCATTGATCAACAACTAATTCACTCCTCGACATATTACTGCTTCATAAGATGTGTTTGTTGAAACCCATCTGTACTGAGCAGTCGCGTTAAAAACAGACCACCTCTCATGACCTAATTCGTTGGAAGTTATTGGAAGTTACGTTGCTGAGGAGAACGTTCCACTTTGATCCCGTCAGTGTGGCTTTCTTTCAGGCAGCTATCCAACTCTTCCCCCGAATTGGGAATGAGAGTTTGACCAAATTTTATACCTACCTCTCTTCGCAAGCTACCGCGATACTATCGACTACCTATAAATGTCGTATATACAATCCCACTCCAACAAAACTCAAGGTCCTAGCTAAAATGCTACACCTTCCTAATCTCTCTGTGTCCGCGAGACAAGCGCTCTCGAATGAATACTGGAGCACTAGATATAGGTTTCAGCTGAGCAGAGATAAGACAAGCATTTCTCGCCTTAACCCTTCTCACTCTTTCTTCAGGAAGATATTCAAGGAGACATTTTTCTATTCGAAGGATAGAGCATTAGGCTGGATAGGTAGAATAGGCCTTGATAAAGTTTTGGAAGAGTCACTATCACTACACAATTATGGAGCCACACTATCACCCCAACCAATCCCGCATTTGTGACTTCAGGAGTAAGGATTTGTTAGTCACATATATCCTTAACTCCTTGGGGCACTCCTGGGCACCTCCAGAACCCATGCTCTACTCTTCACTCGTGTTTGTCAGCTTTTGACAGACAGTCAGAGAAATAAGGTCGCCATAACAATGCTATTAGCCTCCCCGTCCGACATTGCTGAAATAAACATCAGCTGTCGTGTTTATTTTTTACCTAAAAAGAAGTCGATTTAATGTCCTTAAGATCTGCGAATCATTTCGATTCAAAACTCCCTCATCTCCATTTACGAAAAAGCGCTTGCGCGTAAAATCCGCGATCATCTAAGTAGGCGAAAGTTAATCCCATTAGGTTTTCATGGGTACGTAAAAGATCGCTCGGTCCATTTAGCAATAGGTGAAGTGGAGCAGTTTTGTCAAGATAACAGTCATCAGCTTGCTGTGGCTGTTTTCCTTGATTTTTCCGTTGCATTTGACCGCATCTTCATTCCCTTTGTTATCTCTTCTCTAAGGTCCATCGGGTTGCCTGCGAGAATTGTTAACAGTGTGGAAATATTGCTGTACACCAATCGATTATATTATGACGACAATCATAATGCGCGTCAGTTCTAGACTATTACGGGTGTGCCCCAAGGATCCCCTCTTTCTCCTATCTTGTTCCTTACTGCTTCCATTAAACTCTTTAAAATATTTAAACGCGAACAACGTCTAATGGTATACGCTGATGATACCACATCCTTGTTCTCTGAACACAGGTGCATAGACATAGTCTTGGACATCAGCTGTTTCTTTTTAAGATTAAAAGATCGGTTACCCAAGTCCAATATTATTCTAAACTCTGCTAAATCGCAGGTGGTTGTCTTTCATGATGCCCCTGCAACAAAACAAAAACTTAAGAGATTAGCACTCTCTGGGCTCTCCTCCATTTTGACTAATCAACCACTCCTTGTCTTCAAAAGTCGAGTAAAATACCTGGGGTTCACCGTTACGGTGAACTGGTCGGCGAAATCAGACCTGGATAGACTTAAAAGTATCCTGAAGAGAGCTAGGTGGGCTCTGAGACGGGCTTAGCATCTGTCATTGAAAGGGAAAACCCAGGTGCGCCTCCGGGGCACTTGGGCTATCTCGGGATTAGTGTTCTTCTCTAGAGGACGTCCCCCAGAGCAAAGGCTAAGGTTTCTCAAGCTTTTCGTATCTCGATTACCCAGCATAGTTCGCGTCGATTAGACTCTTCGGGGGGGGGGTGAAAGACCCCACGTGGTCCAGTCGAAGGCCGGCGTGTTTAATTGGCTGTGGGGCTCATATCCCACTGGACCTGAGGCCATGAAGATGATGGAAGAAGTGGACAAGTTTTTCCGGAAGACGATGATTTTTGATTTCTGACGACTTTTATTTTCTATTTTTGTTTTAATAATATTTAACCTATGTATTATTTTTGTTAAGAAAATCATTATTATTAGTGTGTCGAGTACCGCATTTTCTCGTATAAATAATTTTGCTTATTTCATGATTTGAACTCACGTTTGACTGGCGGTTTGACTGAGCAGATTTTATGTGAAACTACAAATCTATAGAAGCATCCGTGGCGATTAAAGAAATAATAAAAATAGAGTTAAAAATATTAAAAAAGATATGTATATAAATGAACAATTAGAAATATTGAAACAACTTTTAAGAGATAATAAGCTAAAAGATCTATATGTAAATATAAGAAGTTTTTCTAAAGATATCATATGTTCAATAAATCAAAAATTAATTAACGACTATGATAGGCTAAGTTGTATAATAGACAGTTATTGTAATACAAAATACTATAATCGTACAATAAATGTAAATAATAACAATAGAAAATATACATTAACCATAAACTTCATTAATAAATGTATAGATAACATAAATATAGCCGGACTTTTAAATAATTCTAAAAGTAAAGAAATAATATAATCATAATAATAGGATTATTGTCTTAATTGATGAAAAACCTTTACGCGTATTTCTGTTTACAGTCCTGATATGTGTATGAGTAATTAGAAATACTTAAGTAATTAATAGAAAATAAGACAATATTAAATCAAAAGCTATTAGAAAGAGAAGATTTTCGGATTAAAACGCTTAATTCCATGTACCCATTAGGATTGAAATGACGTGGTACAATGAATTGGCAGAAGTAGTATAATACATAATAAACAACTATATTATAATAATCCGGTTAAACGCAAGCCAAGAAATCATGGTGATAAAAGGAATAGGAAAAATAGAGTTAAAAATATTAAAAAAGATATGTATATAAATGAACGATTAGAAATATTAAAACAACTTTTAAGTGATAATAAGCTAAAAGATCTTTATGTAAATATAAGAAGATTTTCTAAAGATATCATATGTTCAATAAATCAAAAATTAATTAATGACTCTGATAGGCTAAGTTGTATAATAGACAGTTATTGTAATACAAAATACTATAATTAGAAATATTAAAACAACTTTTAAGAGATAATAAACTAAAAGATCTTTATGTAAAAATATTTATTATATGTCTATTAATAAATGTACAGATAATATAAATATAGGTAGATTTTAAGAAATAATATGATCAGATTTAAGTAAATATATTCCTAAAATAAGGTATAAACTCCTACCACCATTAGGACGAAAAATTTGTAATTATAATAAATAATTGAAATCAATATGTAACGATAATATATGAAACATTATAGAAACAGAATGCAATTGCAAAATTCTTTGTTTTGATAAAATAAATGAACATATATGCATTCATAGAATTAATTGAAAACATTGAATTAAGGAAAATGCATAAAAAGGGAATAAAAAATAAAAATAAAATTGACAATCCGTTATATAACGATTTAAATGCTTATTTTGGTAAGCTGATTAATAGTAAAAACTTAAAACATCAAAGATAAACATTTGTATAAAAATATAATGATAATAATAAAAATATAATATATCTTATAAATTAAATTATTTAATTTAAAAATAAATGGTCAGTGTATATTTTCTATTGTTATTATTAACATTTTTTGTCCGATTAAAGTATTTTACATTACAATAACTGTCTATTATACAACTTAGCGTATCATAGTCATTAATTAATCTTTGATTTATTAAACATATGGTATCTTTAGAAAAACTTCTTATATTTACATAAAGATCTTTCAGCTTATTATCTCTTAAAAGTTGTTTTAATATTTCTAATTGTTCATTTATATACATATCTTTTTTAATATTTTTAACTCTATTTTTCCTATTCCTTTTATCACCATGACTTCTTGGTTTGCGTTTAACCGGATTATTATAATATAGTTGTTTATTATGTATTATACTACTTCTGCCAATTCCTTGTACCACGTCATTTAATCCTAATGGGTACATGGAATTAAGCGTTTTAATCCAAAAATCTTCTTTTTCTAATAGTTTTTGATTTAATATTGAAATGTTTTCTTCGATAATATGTTCTAAAATAAATAATTTACAGTTTTTAATATCATGTCCTATTAATCTCATATGTTTATGAAATATAGTTTGACTATTATACGGTATATTATATATGTGTTGCCTAAACCTAGTTTTTAACATTTGATATGTTTTTCCTATATATTGCAATCCACATGTGCATTGTATTAGATACACTACACCTGCGGTATTGCAGTTACAATTATTATTAATATTTAATGAAAAACATTTGTTTGTCGTATTACTTACGATACAATTATTATTATTTATAACATCACAAACTATACAATTTTTTCTGTTACATTTAAAAGATCTAAAATTGAAATCATTAGTACTTACGTATTTTTCCAATATGGTTGAGTACATGTAACTTTTAAGTCATAATTTTTAACGTTGCTTTTTCGGTGTCGCCACCTAGTTTAGTTGACTCAGACTAAACTTACAACGGGCCATCCAGCAGCATCTGACAGGGGGCTGCCCTGCTTAAGGCGGTTGCAGGCTGGAACAAGATCTATAAAGATCTACCACCTTCACTTCACGCGCTACTAGCCAGTTTTTTAACGTTGCCATTAAATTTTGCAATTAAATTTGCAAAATGTAATAACAAAGTAAAAGAAAAAAATTGTTTATTTTTTACTATCCGCCTTTAAAAAATATCGTGTTATATATACGATCGCAGCAAATAGCTTCTTACAAGTTCAAATCGTCACCCGAAGATTTAAAATTCAATCACAAAATTTGTTATTTGCACTTTGAAAAATACGTAGATTCAGTTATCTAATCTGATTAAGACCTACTGATTCAATGACGGCAGATAAATTCTCAGGAGCTTCGTAAATTCTGGGAACTTTGTTCTGGTGTAGCTACCGGATTAGATCCATAGAAATTCAAAGAATATGTTTAGGCAACATGGGCTTTGAGTATCCTGGACAATAGATTACTATGCCGCCAACATAGAAAAAATTGGTCTTGATGTACAGTTTTGATCGTGCCCCTGTTAATACCATAAATGTAAGAAATCGGATCAATTGTTTGATTAATCGATCAATTGTTTGAGAAATCGGATCAATTGAGAGTATCTGATGAATAAAAGATACGCTCTAGATCGACATCCAAGAAATTTGTGAGATCAATTCATAGCTCGTATAGCTTTGCCTAGTCATTTCGACAGCTGCTTAGAGTACGTCGGGAGTATATACCATATTCATTTTAGCGAGTGTTTCGGTAAAAACATTGGGCAAAAAAGTCAATTATTACACGCCTGTGTGATATAAGAAAGGCATTATTCCAAAGAGTCAAAATCTGCATCGGCTTATCATGTCTATATCACTGGCCAAGCTATCGACTTTGATAACGTGTAAACAATTGATCCGATTGGCTTTTAGGAGGTATATTGATGATATATTTATTATTTGGCCTGAATATAAAGAAACTGTTAAAACTTTAATAAGTGATTTGAATAGGACAGATCCGCTCAAATTTACGCGTAGAATTGGAGACAATTTCTTAGACGTTACTGTATAACGGAACAATAACTGAACAGATTCAGGGTCTTGTTTGGTGCAAGAAATTGCTTTGATCAATTTAAATTTCACAAAATATACTGTAAGGATACGCTTTTAATTTATACGCATTTTATTTTCTTTGGAGAAATCAGAGAAATTAAATAAAATATATAAAATATATAAAATAAAATATATATATATCTTTTAATTATTTTTCAAAATAATTAAAAGATAATTAAATACTTAAAAATTAATTTTAATTATTTTTAAAAAATTAAAAATAAATAATTTCACTCATATAAACAAATATTGCTTGAAATTTTCAGGATTAGACATTATAATAATAAAGAATATAATTTCAAAAAACCAGATTGTTCTGAAGAGTACAAGGATTATAGCAAAATATTAATTTAATTTAAAATTAATGACAAATTTTCATATTATAGCATATTTTAGATTTTTACATTGTGAAACGATTGTAGACTTTAATTTAATATGTAGATATTTATACTTTAATTCAATATGTAGAAAAAATCATATGTGAATTTTATTGATACATTATTAAAAAATATTGAAACTTGATCTGGAAGAAATAAAGCACATTTTTAAAAAACTTGATAACAATCGTATTAAGATCTTTATGTAAAAAGATCTTTATGTAAAAATATTTATTATATGTCTATTAATAAATGTATAGATAATATAAATATAGGTAGATTTTAAGAAATAATATGATCAGATTTAAGTAAATATATTCCTAAAATAAGGTATAAACTCCTACCACCATTAGGACGAAAAATTTGTAATTATAATAAATAATTGAAATCAATATGTAACGATAATATATGAAACATTATAGAAACAGAATGCAATTGCAAAATTCTTTGTTTTGATAATGGGTGGTAAAAGTAGCCCAATTATAGCTGACTTGTTTTTAAGCTTTATAGAATATGAATTTGTTCATAACTGTGTAAAAACTAAATCTAAACAATATAAATATATGAAATATATGTTTCGATACATTGATGATATATGTGTATTTAATTCTAATAATTTTTATTCAATTAGTGAGCACATTTATCCAGAAAGCCTTATTCTTAACAAAACCAATATTAATGATAAAGAAGGTGTATATCTAGATATGAACATTAAATTAACATTAACTAAAACTACTATTAATTTATATCGTAAAGATGACATATTTAAATTTACAAGAAACATATTTTTGCATGAGCATTCATGCATACCATATAATATAAAATATAATACATTAAATAATGAAATTTTAAGAATTGCAACAATATGTAATGATATTGGCTTTCTTAAAAATCATTTAAATAATTTAATAGATACATATTTTAAACTAGGTTACTATAAAAATAACATCAAGCAGAAAATAGTAAAATATATAAATCAACACAATAATATAAAGAATAAATTTAAACTCTTAAGTGGCGAATTTTTATGGATGAATAATAAATAATATACTTTGCATTAGAATAAGATACTAGATAGTTATTTCAGAGGAAATACATCATTAGCATGTATTTGGCCCCGCTGCTATGTTGGGTAGAGGAGTTAGGGGCCGAAACCTGATAGCATAGCAGTTCCTCCTGATGACCTCTAATTCTTATTCTGATACAACGCCTGTTATTTATTAGTCAATTCATAAAAATGACGTTTATTTTAAATTTTATTTTTTATTTTTATTTTTTAACTTGATTAAAATTATAGAAAATCTAAAAACAATTATTAATTTTATTATTTAATTATTAAATTTTGATTTAGCATTATTATGTTTTGTTTATTTTATAATTATATAACAATACGTAGACTCAGTTAGCTGATTTAATTACTTTCATGCTAATGTATTCTTCAATGTCATCTCAACATTTTTCGTTGACATTTGATAATAAACTTATGCTCATTTTTCTAATCCTCAATAGGAAGGGGAATTAAATGTATATTTTAGTAGTGCAACAGTAAACCCTTAATACTCCTTCCCATAGGTAAGAAGGATCGATAGTGTTTAAATATTTCTCCTTAAGAGAGTGTTCTCCTCCGCTATTCTTAGCGGAGGAGAATGTAATGAAACTTGACTTTATTATTGTATTTGTGTTTAAACTCATGTTGTATTGTAGATTGAGCCTATAAAAACTACTTTAATCTATATTCGGCAATTTCATAGGCTTATTGATTAATGTCTCAGCAAGATTCACGTCTATCCGATAATGATTTCACCCGTTACCTACAACCAAACAAACTTACAGTTTTACCTGATGAACCTTAAGCTACTGACAGCTGGAGGAGCGGCTTCGCCACATTCGAGGAATTCTTGCAATATATTAATGCGTCGTCTAATGTACAACTCACAATTCTTCGAAACTTTATATCACCGGAGATTTTTAAATCAATACAAACGCCGATTCCCATGACAAGGATTAAGGATGTTAAAGGCAATGTACGACAATCCAGTCAATGTCGTGTACGCCCGCCACATGCTCTATATTCGCCATCAACTTGAAGGAGAAAACCTTCGCCAATACATTAATACTTTGCAGCAACTCGCAGTTGAATGCGACTTGAAGGATGTAACATCTGCTGAACATTGTGACCAGGCCATTTTAAATGCGTTCATCATGGGGTTATATTTATCGAAAATTCGGAAAGGCTACTCGATAACAACTTGTTGCAACTATCAGTTGCATCAAAAATAGCTAAGGCTATGGAGATGACCGGAAAACGATCAGCTGATTTCAAACGATCGTATTTTCGCGCAACGCTTTCTAACCAAAGTCCACTTTACGATTCATACGATGATGAAATTGTAAATCCTATGCATGTTGCCGCATTGTCTAATGTAAATTGGAAATGCTTTTTCTGTGGTAGATCAAGGAAACACCTGTGGAAATCTTGCCCCACGAAACAGTCAACGGTCAATAATTGTGGAAAAATTGGCCATTATGTACTGTCTGCTGCAGTTTAAGGCGGAGTAATTCGACAATTGCCACAATAGCATGTTCATATCGAAGATCTAAAGTTATTAATGTGATCACAATTAACGTCCAAAACGTCCAATGTTTATTCGAAAATTTATATGCAAACGCAAACTCATATAGAACATGTCACTACAATCAAGATTAACAACACGAAATATGATAATGTTACTTTTAACATCATGGATAAGTTGTGTTTTGAATGTATACTTGTTATCGAATTCATAAAGAGTCATGAAAATGTCCTGATTCGAGTGGGAGACGTACAATCTTACTCGACTATTGCACTTATGCGAGCCGTCGACATTGAACCAATTCGACCGTTTGAACAGTTAACTCATGACTGCAGACCTATTGCTACTCGTCAGGACGCTTTTCAAATTCAGATCGAATGTATATCAGAAACGAAATTGCAAGAATCTAGAAGGCAAACTGATGCAATTGTAAATCATTGTATGAACAATGAGGGTCATAAATTTGAGTATAAGACGAACTATCCTGTTAAGGCGAACCGTCTATAAATAAAGAGCGTTTTTTGAATAATTTTTACATTTTTATCAAATTTTATTGATAAAAGCGTCCTTCGATGATCTTCAACGACATACAGTGACTTAATCTTTATATATAAAGTTGAAGATCTTCAGGCTCTGCTTGATAGTACTCATATTGGAGATTCCTTCGTTTTATTGGATGAACTCGATGCTTATGTTTGTAGCGACATTAGCAGTTTAAAGAGAGTGTTGGGGATGAATAGACTCTCTTATATCAGCTCTTTACTCTCTCAACTATCCTCGAAAACCTTGGAAGTTCGCTCAACTGGTCTACATGCGCTTTGTAGATTCGATGATGACATTCGAGCGAGTTTCGCGAGAGAGATTGTGTGAGGTACTAAGAGAGTATAGAGTACCACACTATCTTAGGGTAGCTGTGACTTCTCTGTATGAACAAAGTATGAGTTGTGTTCGTGTTCTAGGTAGTAAGTCTGAATCATTTCCAGTAGGCGTTGGGTTTCGTCTGTGTTTTTCTTTGTCTCCACTTTTGTTCCTTGTTTACATGGACAAAATTAGGAGACGGGCTGCTCCGTAGGATGTCGGCCTTCAGTTCGGTTTCACCAGGATGCCGTATTTGCTTTTTGCACATGATGTTGTCTTGTTGGCTTCTTGTCTTGAGGATTTACAATGCATACTAGATTGATTTACGATGGAATGCCAAGCGAGAGGATGTTAGTTAATACCTCTAATATTGTATCTATGTCTTCGTCTCGAATTCAGGTGTCATGTCAACTCGCATTGCAGAAAATGTTTCTCCTGATGTGGAAGATTTTAAGAATCTTGGGGAATTGTTTTTGAGGGACGGTAATAAGATCAGGGAGATTGAGAAGTGGATCTGTTTAGCTAACGCAACAATACATTCTTTATACAAGGTCTGTTGTGGTGATGCGGGAGTTGAGGATGCAGGCGAAGCATTTGATTTATCGCGCAATCGTTGTTCCAATCTTAACCTATGGTCATGAGCATTGGGTTAGGACAGAAAGGATAAGATCTCGGGTACAGGCGATCGAAATGAGGGTCATTCACGGTGTGACCGACTTTAGCCTTAGAGATAAAGTTAGGAATTCGGTCATCTGGAATGGACTTGGAGAAAAGTCGCTGCTTCTACACATCGAAGAAAGTCAGTTAAGGTGGCTAAGACACGTTATGAGGATGTATAGGGATCGTCTTCTTTGAGGTTTTCCAGGCCGGACTCTCTGGAAAGAGACCTCGACGTAGACCACGATACCGAAGAAGATATCAAATTTCGAAACTGGCCAAAGAACACCTTGGGCTATCTGAACGAGAACTGTGGTCTGTCGCCCAGGATCGCTATGTCTGGAGTAGTTTGGTTCGTGCATTGCCTCCACGATGCCAAACTCGGACCAGTGGTTGACCAGAAAAATCTTGTGTATTTTTAGTTTTTCTTGTCAAGAAATTGTTGTTGTTTGTTGGCTCATTACCGCAAGGTAAAGTGATTAATAATTTCCACTGCATTACCGATTAGTTATAAAAGAACTAAAAATATTAGTTCTTCAACACATTGGTTTTTAAACTAGCAGCAAAAATAATTTAAATTATCAGCAAAAGTTATTTAAATTAGCAGCAAAATTATTTTGAAAATATTGAAAAACTCAACTATACAATTTGTAAAACATAAGATTTTTATTTTTTAAATTCAGTAAAATGATGAAAAGCACATGATAGTGACAGAATAAGAGCAATATATGTTAAAGTTAAAGATGACGTTCTAGAAAGGACACATTGGTAGATTGACAAGACCGAATACGTTCATTTCGATCATAAGTGATAATACTACATAGACCATATAGCATGAAATTAATATAAGTCCTAATGATCGATCCAAATAAAATTGTCTACATCGCATCGTTAAAACCTAAAGAGATATTAATGTAGATCATAATTAGAATTACGGTAATAACTTTTATATCAAACATTTAAATGGACGTATTATTGGCCTCAGAACGTCTTTAGAATATCCAAACGTCACAAAGAAGCATTTTCTTTAATATCAGATAACATATTTAATCTGAGAAGGTATTTATTATGCCAACTGTAGTATCTCAGCTTGTGGATGAAAGCAAAATATACTATATATTTGCATTGAAAACGAAATTGTTCAAATATTAATAGCGACTTGAAGTTGACAGTATACTTGTAGGATCTTTATGTTTCACTTAAAAAAGCTGACGACTATATTTAATTATATTTAATTGGGAATTTCAGATTATACAATTAATAGATTAAATAGTTCCTATCTTGTTCTTAAACAAGGAAACGCTCCAAGATTACTAAAAAATATTTCATTTTTCATAGACTTTTGGTCGTTTGCTCCAAAAAATGTATCACAAACCGATGCGTCCCAATCGCTAATAAATTGGCAATTGATATAAACAAAACATAATTAATTTTTAATGTTAAAAATTAATTACTAATTAATTAATTAGTAATTAATAATTACTAATTAATTAGCTACGTAAGTCTATCAGTAATTCACAAACGTAGTAAATAATAAATTACTTTTATAATTTGATTGTTCATTAATTTTAATTCACGACAACGTGGTCCATATATAATTAGTGTGTATTGATTTAAAATAACTTCGGAATTTTTAAGTTTAATCAGATAACTGAGCCTACGTATGAAAATTTTAAAATTTCAATTTTAAATTAAAATTTAAAATAAACGTAAATGTTTATGAAATGAAATTGGAAAATTAGAAATTTTTATGAATTCAAATTGAAAAATTAGAAATTTAAATGAAAATTCATAAGATTATACATAACTTATACATAATTAAGATTAAATTCATAACTTATACAAAGTTAAAATTTAAAATTGAAATTTAAAAAAATAGTCAACTTTTATGAATTGACTCATAAATAATATACGATGTATCATATTAAGGATTAGAGGTCATCAGATATAACTGCTATGTTATCAGGCTTACGTCGCTATTGATCGACCTAACATAGAAGCGGGGCCAAATACGTGCTAATGACGTATTTTCTGTAATGAAATTGGATTATTTAGTGTACCTTATTCTATGTTTGATAGTTCAGAGACTATCATCAATTATCAGAAATTAAAATTGAGCATTCAATTTATTAAATTGAACAAATGAAATAAGAATTAAAATTGCTTATATCTAGTGAGAGAAATATTAAATAAATTTAATCGCTTTCTTTACTTATAATTGAGTTAAACTAAAATCAAGATTAATGATTTTATATTGTAAAACTAAAATTTATTATTTCGTTTGTTTCGTTCGTATATAGATCAAAGTGATATCAAACTAACTTTATACAAAGAATTAACGCTATGTATAGCCACTGCATGTTCTGTCTTTTATCATCATAAAATCAGGGCATATATTTGATCGTATTGGTGCAATT